>JAPYYV010000876.1:0-27546 GCA_030522625.1 Copidosoma aretas
GGGGGGGTGGGGGGGGGGGGGGGGGGGGGGGGGGGGGGGTGGGGTGGGGGGGGGGGGGGGGGGGGGGAGGCGGCTACATTATTCCAGGGTTTTCGAGGAAAGGGTCGGCGCGTGGGCTTATAGGGCGCCGACTTTATTTTTTGCAACAATCGGGGGTTACTTTTTTTTTGTCATACTCCTTGATCATCGTCCCTCGCGGATCGACAGAGATAGTATTTTATTCATGATTGAGTTCGTGGAATTTTTATTTGCTTACTTTTTATTGCACGAGTATCGAATGTATTGGGTTTTTTTTTTTTTTTTTTCTATCTTCAAATAACGCTGGGTCACATGCGTATGATGAAGCCATTTTGATCGGAATATCGTTGTCTCAGACTGTACGTGTGATTTGTCGAGGGCAGCAGATGGTTAATAGTGCGTGAGGTATCAAGTAAAATAAGTACGAAGTGTAAATAACAACAACACAGGAACCAATACAATCACAGAACAGGTGAAAGTTGTTCCAACTATATGTGACTCGCGAATTTTCGAATTTACGATGCCAGTTGTGTCCCGTCCGCCGATCGATCACCTTCGAGTTCCAAAACAACTCGATCCAATCAGAGACACGAATTAAGTACAGCCAGTACTTGGAGAAACAAAAAAAAAAAAAATGCACGCGTTGCTCGAGAGCGAAGAAGAGCTCATAAAGACCACGATCGTGCCCAAGTTGGTGCTCTCGAGGCAGAAGTACCGTCGCTCGTCCAACAACAACATCCCCATCAGCAACATCAAGGCCCAACCGATCATAGACCACTACGCCCCAACCAACGTCGGCTACAAGCTCGTCCGCGTGACTTTCGAGGTCGGCCCCGGGGATCATCGCGAAAGGTACTCCGTCCTCGTGAAACTGATACCCCAAGATCTGCCCGGCACCGATCCCCTCTACAGGGACTTCGCCAGCGAGCTGCGAATGTCGAAGCGCGGCAAGCGGCTCATGGGCCCGGAGTTCGTCGGCGGGGTGGTCTACGGCAGCCTGGCGAAGCCCCGGCAGGCCTTCATCGTGCTCCGGGATCCGGAGACGAAGGGCTTCTACCGCGCTGTCGACCGGCACTACGACGAGGACGAGACGAGGCTCGTGATGGCGTGGATCGGCCGTTACCACGCCCGGGGCATGCTACTGAGCCGGGGACGGTGCGGGGCCTTCAGGGCGCTGGCGAGGGAGATTCGCCGGGAGTTCGACTACCGCTGGGTGGAGGCTAACTTTCGGTGAGTGTGCTGTATTGTAAGGATGATGATGATAATAATAATAATGCGGTGGCGACGACGACGACGACGATTGTATATGTATGCGAGTGATGCATATCGTTCGTGGTGTTTCAGAAGCGTGTGGGAGTTCATCGCGTACGAGCAAGCCATAATGCACGGTAGGGACGGGGCCGCGGACAACTGGCAGAGCACGACGATCCTCCAGGGTTCCCTGTGCCCGGGTAACATCTGGTTGCGCCGGGACCGGGTGACCGGGAAGCCGGTGGAGATGCGGGTGTTCGACTGGCACGGGGTCAGGTGGGGGCCGGCTTTCATCGACGTGGCGCCGATCGTGTGGGCAGGCGTGGCTCCGGAGCGCCAGAGATTGGCGGTGCAGGTGTACTTCGGTGCGGTTCGCGAGGCCGTCATCGTCGGGACGCACGTGGTGGACGGATGCTTCTCGGCCGGCTCGTGCATGCGGGATCTCGTGTTCTTCTGCAAGATTGTGATCGAAGTCGTGTGGGGCCACTTTCCGTCCGAAGTTTTTTGGAACACAAGGGACTTTCTCGCGAGGAGGTAATAATGGAGTTTGAAAATTTGCTCCTCGACATGTCATATAATTTGTGTTGTCATTATTGTTATTAGATGTGTATGTACGTGACGATTGAAAACTTTGATTGGCAATAATATTAGTTTTGTACATATTATACATGTTAATTTGTTTTTATCATATATATAGGAGCGTGAATATTTACATACAACGTAGCGACTAAATTATGAATTTTATCTGGAAAGGTTTTTTCCACCATCTAATGTTCATAATGGTGTAAATATAATCAATTGTATTGTCCGCTTTATTATTCATTTGACCGTGTGAACGTCACTAATAAAAATTTCACATGATACATTTGTTAATTTTCATTTTATTGATCCATTGTCCCGAATATCGAATCTTCTAAGGTATATTATATATAGCTATTATCAAGTAAAACGTCTTTTCACTTCAATAAGAGCTTTAAGCTGTCGCGATCAAACTTATGAGCATTTAATTAATTGTTTTTTGCGAGATGAGATGAGCTTCCAACGGATTACTACAAAATTAATCACAGCTTTTTGTAAAACATTTTAGTTTCATTTTAATCCGTTCGTTCGATAAAAAAAAGACGAAAAAGAAGCAGCAGACAGTCGTGTCTGCAAACAATCGAGCTACACAAAAACAGTAATAATAATAACAGCAAATCACGAGCGAGTCGAACAAATTAACTCCGTACCGCATTCAAATAAACAGCTCTGTATTTGACATGGACGGTTTTAAACCCTACATAGCCAGCGGTAGCAATAAAAATTAGGATTTGACTTCAATTAAAGATCCCTTCGCTAAGAAGACACAAGATATATATATATATATATATATATATATATAAATGTAAGCGCCCTGTATGAATGAATAAACATACAACCTATATGGCCGCGCGGAATTTCAAAACACAGCGAGGAAGAGAGAGAGATGCGAGAAGTGGTTTTATTGTGTGTGTTGCTGCGTTGAAGTGAGCGCCGTTTCCGCTTTGTAAAATTCGAAGAGAGAGATGACATCTCTCGTACTGGTAGTCGCGTGTTGCACTATACTTGTAATTTTTGTGTAATTTTTATGTAATTTTCGGTGTTCCAATTGTACGAAAGACACGTTTCAGATTTTTGGAAATTTTTTTTATTTCCTTATCTCATAAATCAATCAACTATTCGATCCTGAGTTTGAGATTTAATATGTCTCTCGACGAATACACGTGTTTTTATTTTTTTTTCTGGCGGTCGTTGATCTTACGAAGTTATAAAACTCGTACTTTTTTGGAGCAACTCCAAAATAGCGAAACGGCTGTATACTCTCAAAGTAACTCGTTACAATCACTAATAACTATAAGTATAGCGCTCTTATCTCTTGTATGCCCAGCAGCAGAGCGTAAAATCAGGAATATCCTGAATTCTCGCTCATTATATTAGATGTTGGCGCTCGGATTGCTGGTTCTTCTTAATCCAGTCGAGCCGGAGAAACGCGTTCTTTTCAAGCACTGAAGCCCCCAACGTGCGCGACAAAAAAGGCAAATCCGACCCGCGAAAACGGAGCTAATTGAGTGTATAACGCATGGCACTGCAGTGATATCATCCGAGATAAAGTCGCTCGACGCGGTCGATTTGTTTGTTCGATTGAGTTATAAGTATACTACGTACACGATTGGCTGCGACCGGATCTAGAGCTTTAGCGCAAGGAGATATATATATATATATATATATATATATATAAATTATAAACGCATCCTCGGGAGAGTTTCACCAGAAATATCGTTTCGCCCCATTGTTCCCCTGACAATCCCCTAGCTGACTTCTCTCCTTAATTCTCGACAGATCGAAAAAGGATCAAGACGAGAACTCGTTGATCGAAGTTTCATACGGGTCTTTCTCAACTCGGCTTGTTTATCTTTCCCGTAGTCGGAAACTCAAAAAAAAAAAAAACCACACGGTGCTCCAAATCGCGGAGCTCGTGACGCTGTCGATTAAAATTCAGAGGTAAATACATACAGTATTTAGATATGCCATCTCGACGATCGTCTGAAATAAAAGTTGGTCGTGCATGCATTGTGTGTCGCCGTAAATTGTCGTTTAATGACGATAACAGTCGCCGCGCGAGCGAGATCTACGCCGGACGAGCTGCTAAAAAGTTTATTTTTAGAGGCTGATGGTCGGCGTTGATGGTAGTATGCGTGTAATATACTTGGTAAGTTAAACTTTAAATTGGAGCGAAACTCGATTACCGCGATTAATTATCGAGCCCCCGTACGGATAGGAGAGGGGGACACACTCGTTGAATGGTATGCAAGTACTATTATATGTACCTAATGAAATCTCGCCTGTAAAAATTGTACATCCTCGGACAACGGGAATTGTAAGCATAAGTACACTTGTTGGGAAAACGCGGTCTTCTGCGCGCGACAGCGAGTAAAAATCAAGCAATACGAAACAGCGTCTTATAATTATAAAATGTGATCTCTGTTATGGTCCGCTTCGTCGCGAGAGAGACTGCGTAAGTATTAAGTATACCTAGAAGATGAAGATCAAAGTTGGAAACGCGAGTAAAAGCTTGTATTCGATGCGTGGAACCGTATATAAATATATGAAATACATCGATCTCCTCATTTGAATGCATCCTCTCAAAGGTGTGGGTGGTATAGCAGCAGCAGCAGCGGCAGCAGCTTGTTGCGTTATAATATTAATTCACTACGCGCTGCTGCACGTCGCGCACCGCTGGACATATTTATTTCATTCACCGCAAAGAGTAATAATATGGAACTGTCCATCGGAAAAAGTACTTACTGCGATGGGTTTCTCGGGGCCGCCTGCGGGAGCGACCCTCGACCGTTGGCTCGATTTGTGACGCGAAGCTCTCCCTCTCTCTGCAATGGGGTGCGAGTCGAAAATATTGGCGTCGCACAATTCCACGCCAACCCTCGTCTTTCTTGAAAAAAAAAATACTCCCGCACCTCGTCACCCGAAATTTATCCACTCGAGCGGCACACGAATCGGCGAATTTTCGCGCGGCCAGAATATAACACTCGCGCCCGTTCGAAACGCCCTAGCTGCAGCGTTTTCGCGGTAAATCGGGCTTCATTCAAGATACGCAGCAGCGCGCGCTCCGTGCGGAAGACCGGAGTCGTCTGGGCCGGCGGCGGCGGCGGCGCGAGCAGCAGCTGACGGACGCGAGCGTTGCGACGGCCTTCCTTTTTTGTTCCTCCTCTCTCGCGCGCACCCTCCGCGCCCCTCTCTCCTCTCGATCCGCGCGACTCTTTTTGTGGTTCACTTCCACGCGCGCGATGCGTGTGTATTCCAGGCCGCCGTTGCGCCCCCGTTGCCATGACAGCCATGGTTATTCAAACGGCTATCTCCCTGTGTGCGCGCGCGAGCCGCCCCTCGTGCAGTCCCTTTCAGGGGTGGCTACCGGAATTCGGGCTCGAGGCTTGCGGTGGTGCAGGCTGTTGCGGCGTTATCGTTGCGTTGAGCTGATGCAGCGACGTCGCGGTGGGAGTTTTTTTTTTTTTTTCAATGCTCTCTTCAACGGATCTTACGGATTTTGGAATTTTTAAAACTGGTTGTAGGAGATTTTTTGAACGCTGCCCGATTTACACTTTTCGTTCGATTTTTGAATCAAGTTTAGATTTGCATCAGCACTTACGGCAATAAAATTAGTTAGCAAAACGTATAGCTGCTGATGCTTTGAATTCATGCGATTTTTGGCATTAAAAAAACTTGTCCGATTAATACTCGATTACCGGGTGAACATCGAGAGAAGTAGATCACTTGTATACATATTAAGCTTTATTATAAAATTTTTCAAAAATGTAATGAGATATTGTCTTAGAAATAAAAGTACATGAAATATAAGTTTCAATAAAAAAGTATAAAACAGTCATTATTGCGTGAGCAGCCATGTAACTGACAAATGTTAAAAATAAATGTAACTGTTCCAACTTTAGAGTATACATATATATTACAAAAACGTCGTTTAACTTTTAAGTCTATTGTGCGTGTATTATGCAAGTGTACAGTCATGCATTGGTTTCTTTGTTTGTTTTTTCAAAAGACTCCTCTCCACTGATTTTGAATTTTTTGCATATGTGCGTAGGCTTTTTGTGAAAGGTTCAATGCAGGATGCATTTCCTGTAGGCTAGGCTCTTCAATCAAACTTAAGCTACATATTCCTGCAATAAATGTGTATTTTTTAAAAACTGATTAAAAGATGCCATCATCTGAAGTACATACCTAAGTATGCATGCAGAGGATCTGGTTGTTCATCGGCATACTTGCCAAAGCCTCCCATTATTGTGTTTTGTGTATCAAGAACAAATGCCCTATTTTCCTCCCAATTAGATAATTTACTGATTCCTAGTATGTGTAAAGTTGCTCCAATCCAAAAGCTGTAACAAGAGTCAGATGGTTTGCCAGGTCTTCCATGAAAGCCATCGACTTGCCTCATAAGACACCATCTTTTTAACTTGTCTAATTGTTTTTCAGTGAGTGCATTATCCAACTCATCCATTAAATATAAGCTAGCGACAGCACAAAACGAAGAGCCCCCATGGCACTCTAGTCCTGGCCCTTGACCAAAACCACCATCGTATGACTATAAAGTATAATTATATTTTAAAATTTTAAATTGATGAATTTTTGCTATGATACAATATTTTGCAAATTAGGACTCACAAAACTTTTAACAATGTAATCAACAGCTTTTTCTTTATCTACTCCAGACCAGTCATCTAAAACGGCTGAAATCCAGCAAGCACAATAAAGAAACCTCATATCACTCTCGTATCCCGTTATCATTGCTGTGAAAGAGCCATCTGGATTCTGGCAAGCTTCAACAGCTTTGATAATTGACTCCCTGTCAACACCACTCAAGTCATCCTCAAGAATCAGTAGGCCTGCTAAGCTTGTATAGGTCATTGCCAGATGACCACAGTGATATTTGGTTATCACATCTTTGGGAATCATGGAGGACGATTCAAAGCCTGATCTTTTACCACCACCTTTGACTTGCAGTCTGTAAAACCAATTGATAGCGTCCTGCTTTTGCTGTTGAGATAGGTGATCCAGAGCATTGAGTAAGTCCAGGCCTGACAGCGCAAAGTATGCTAAAGTTGCTCTTGAGGCGTCTGGTACACCTTGAGGAACCATTTGAAGAACCAACTGAAAGTACTTGATGTGCTTCTTCTCTACCAGTTTTGGTGTTACTCTGCTTATTCTTCTCAACATCTTGTGGCTTTGACAACTTTCTTCTTTTGTTTTAATAAATGTGTTAATAACTAGTCAACAGCCTCGATAACTCATCATCTGTACAGTACTCTTTGGTCAGTCAATATAAACAAATAAAAATATTCAACCATAGTATTATCAAAATAACAGCTCTCTCAGTCCCCCTCTGAAATAGCACAATCATGAATAAGTGATACGTAGTAAGTATAATTAAATCGTTATAATGTCTTATAATATTAAAACTTACAATTATCAACGTGGTAGTATTTGTGCAGTAACTTTTGTGCGTAACATTACTGTTTCAACTTAGCCGTCAGTTTGAACAACTTTGCTATTCATGGCGAATTAAATAAATATACATTGTTTTCAGTTTTCGAACCAAGACGATTTGTAACAGAAGTAAATAAATTTCGGACAAGCTCCCCACATAGACTTGCATAGGGTGCCACAATTACGAATGGATGAGTGTAAAGACGATGGGTTTGACACCGATACGACGAGATCACCGAAAGAATTTGTGGCTAAGTACTTGCGAGTCTTGCGACTACTTGTACCCTTTTAAGTAATTCTACTTTAATCTGACAGAACTCGACATCATGAAAGCTTGTAAAAAAAAAAAGAATACCACGAATCGTGGTCCACGTACGTACGCGTGTACACCAGAATGAGAGAAAAAGAGATGGGCAAAAAAGACGGCAGCAGGAGAAGCAGACGAATCGCCGCGCACCGTGCACAGCGCAATGATATTGTAAAAGCTGTGCGCCTGCTGTGCGCTGTGTCTGGCTGTGTAGCGGTGCGGGATCAAGGTTCGGTTCGAGAGACAGTCAAGAGAGAGACGAGAAAGTGAGAAACGCACTGTTCGACACGACCGGCAAAAGGTGTACTATCCCTATACTTACTTATTTGCCATTTAATATACACTACAATTATTTTCATCTATTCTATTTTTAAGTACCCGTGGGCTCACGATACTACTCACCGCGTTGCGCATCATCGACTCCGAGTACTCCGACCCGTGTCTATACTTACCTACGTGTTTTGCAGCGCGTCGTTGAGTTTCGGGAGTACACGCAGTGCAAACCCTGCTGTCCCCTTTTGGTGTTGGCGACCTCGTATACCTCTATTTCGCTAGAACTTCACCCAGGAACTCCGGGATATTATATATACTCGGAGGTGACTAGCTCAGTCGTTGGTGTGGAACCGACCCTCTTTTCACCAGTGGTTGCTGCAGCTGCTGTTCCTGAAACGACTCGTCGAATAACCTCAATACTTTCTACCGGCAGGCGTCCGTCCATCGACATCGAGGTAAGAGAACACAGCATATATATCTACGTAATAGGCATGAATGTTTTGTCGTTCACTAAAACGTTGAGTCAAGGCCTCTCTTATTTTATTATTTTATTATCCAAGCTCTGCTGTTGGTTCCATGGACGCCAATGTTAATGCAGTAAATTCAGCTGTATTGAGTACTTATATGTCGTCCGGGCACGTCGAAAGTTTGGGTATCCTTGAAACAACAACCTTCTGGTTGTTAGGGTACTTTGCGCGTTGTTTTGTGCCAAATTGTCCCCTCCCCTTCTTTTCTCCCGGAAGAAGCCCCCGATGCAGGTTAGAACGTGTTTCTGGACCAGAAGCTATTTGCCAAAATATGTGATTCACTTTCTTAAACTTTAAGTATACGTATGTACTTCAGCAGCTCATTAACAGGATTTGATTACAAGATCTATCACACCATGATAAAATTTTGCTCAACTTAGGAGGTTGCTATCTTTTCAGTGGTATTTGGTAAGTTGTCTAGAAAGAGGTTTGTCTTGTTTCTTCGGCTTTTTCCTAAATTTACCTTTCAGTTTTTAGATCCAGAGAATTACTTGTATTACTTGCATTACTTGTTTGTAAATTTTCAACATACTTTTATAGTTGTGTACTTATTAAATACATTTTTGTAAGAATTTGTTGAGAAGATATATGTGATTGAATAGTGCATGTATGTACATACATACAACCTTTAATTAATGTAAATTTAAATTGAGTTGATGAATTTCGTAAATGATTTGTTTAAATTCATGTGAGGTATTGGTATCATTCAAAAATATTATAAATTCATGTATTTAATATATGTTTTATAGTTCACTTCTCTAAAATCATAATAATAAAATGTATCGAAAGTTTTTTAAATTTTCTATGCTTCTTTGCAAATGTTACATCTATCAATTGGATTAAATCATTTTTATGAATCACGATTCAACAAAAAATGAACATATAGCCCGCAATACGATGCTTAAAAAAGTCAATAACATCCTCCTATGAGTATTCTTAGAAGAGTAAACTGTTTTTAAAGCTCATTAAAAATCGTCAATAATTGATCAATTAGGTACTCAATTGAATTATCCTGCGCCTTGTCAACAAGTTACAAAAGCATTTGTGCTCGTCATGTGCGAATACTTATAGGTGTAGTGTGGAAAGTGTATAATAAAAACCGCAACGAAAGCCAAAGTAAAACAAAAGATATGCATGCAGGCGCCGAAAAAACAGCTGCCGCTAAATAATAATTAATCTCATCCCAATTTTTTTAGCGCAAGTGAAAAATGTTAATCATCGACATGCTGATTTGCCAGCAGTCAGCAGAATCGAAGCATTGCAGATGTCTCTGCGGTAGGCGTATAGGCATCAGCCATGCATCATCCACTAAATCATCGTCAGGACGAACGACGCCACGACGGCGACAACGGCGACGACGGCGTCGACGCGGACGGAGTACATAAATATAGCATATATACACACACCAGCCAATCCCCTAGCTCGTGTGTTTTGCCTTGCCGGACGACGCCTTGTCTCGAATCGCGCGGATGCTCTTTCTCCCTTCTCTCTTTCACCCTCCCCTTTTTCTCCGTCGATAGGGTACTTGCTTTAGTTGTGTTGGTAACTTGGTATATTGCACGCGTGCTCAGCTACTGCTCTGCTCTCTAATCCATGAAGTATACCTACTACTCCTACTAGGTATAGTATCGTTCGGATCGTACCATCGTTCGTTCGTTCAGTTGTACAGTTGAAAGTCATACGTGGCGTACGTAAGGCGTACGCCCCTGTGTACGCTCCGTATACTAGAATTATACTCTTTCCCCGGATCGGACAGAGACAGAGTTCTTCACACACAAAGTTCTTGCATCGTGAGTTAGCACGTTAGCAGGCTCGGCGGCTCAACGGCGAGCACGAAGCTCAGTTGAGCGCTAGCCTAGCACCAACATTAGCGCAGCGCTGCGGAGAGCAGTAGCCTTCGCCCGCTCGCAGTGTCTCTCTCTTCTTTCCGGGCTACTCTCGGCGAAGAAGGATGGCTCAGAACAATTACTTCGGCTTCGCTCACGGCGGCACGCAATATGGGTACGTTTTTCCACCTCCCAACAGCTTGACCCGTATCCCCGGGCGTACGGGCGTCTTCTCCATCACGAAATCTTCGACATTTTGGCCTCCGCGCCGCGTGTCTCTCTTTGCCCTCCTGGGCTGCGCCTCCGAGCGCTCCGAGCGCTAGCCTGCCGGTTCGAGAGCCGCCGCCATTTCTCTCTTCCGCGACCGCTTTCTTAGGTAAGTAGCGTGCGTCTCCTCCTCGTGTGCGTGCCTGCGGAGACGAAGTGAGGTTGGTTTACCGCGATTGCTGATCCGGACGACGCTTGGGCACGAGCTCGGACGTGACGGTACACATTTTCTCGAGCTCGAGCGCACCCCCCCTGCCCCCCCCCCCTTCGTGCCGTGTGCGTTTAGCGTGTCCCGGGAATAGTCTCCAAGCCAGACCCCCGGGCCCCGCGTGTGTTGCACGAGATTATAGACATTGTTCTGCACACTAAAGTATCGAGCGCCTATAGCAGCGGAATTTTCCAGTCGCCGCAGCGCGTGCAAGGCCTAGCCTATAAGTAATCACCGGGTCGAGGTGAATCTTTCCCCTATAGTTATAGAATTTCGGTCTCCGCTCATTCTTTTGTACGTGGGTGGGGGGCTCGGGGGTAGATCAGTACGTCGTATCGTACATCAATGAACGTGCTCGAATCCACTTGGGTGTGTTTAAGTACGTGAGCGTAAAGTCGTACGACCATTTGGTGCGCTGCTGCAGAACACGTTGGCCGTGTCTTCGGGACACGAGGTTTTTGGTTTTTCACGCTCGTTCGTTTCAGCTCCGTTGAATCATACTTTCGCTCAAGGCACCGCTAACATAGCTTCATATTTTTTTTCCGACTGTTTGCAGAGCTACCAGTGCTGCAGCCTACCAGACCGGCCAGGCTGGCTACGCCGTGACCCCAGCCGCGACCGCAGCAACCTACACGCAGAGACCCACCGCTGCAGCGGCCACAGGTTACGAGACCTATCAGGCGGCTGCAGCTGCTGCCGCGACCGGAACCACGTACGCCGGTGAGTACAAGTTCGCATGCATGAATCTTTCATGCAAACTACGAATCTCTTGAGAACGGTAATCAGCATTGAAACTAGGAGCAGTGCCACAAACCTACGACTACGGTTACGGGCGCGCAGCTCCGGCGGCTACGTACGACGCTACCAAGACCTACTATCAGCAACCGGCGGCCGCTGCCACCTACACGACCACCGAGACACACTATCAGGCGGCCAAGCCTGCATACAGCACGACCAGCGCTTACGCCGGTGCTCCTCGTCAGCCAACTGCCGCCGGTCAGGCCAAGACCTACCAGGCGACAAGTACCGCATACCCGCAGCCCAATCCCTCCCAGAACGCTACCTATTCGTCCGGCTACTCGGCTCCAGCTGCGCCTTCTGCTGCTCCAGCTGCAGGCGCAAATAGTAAGTTACCGGGCTTACCATTCCCAATCTTTTCTCTCTGCTTTAGTCTATTTTTTCATGTATTTCGAGTCAACTCCAAGCTACCGTTCCCTAGCTTATATTTGTAATTTATGTTGTCAACAATCTACTAGTCGTGTAATATAAGAATGAGCAGCATAAGTCAACAAATTAGTCATTGTTAAAAGTAGTTTTATTACAATGACGATCCGTTGAAATTTTTTTTGGTATGCCCCACCTTTCTTATCAGCCTTAACGTTAATCGTATTAATATTTACAACTAAACTTTGTGACTTTTTATCTTGAACTTTTTTGTATTGTTAGTACACGGATAATTAAAAGTATCCACACCATCAGTACTTTGATTTTGATCAATGAATTTTTTAAATATGTACAATGAAAGCTTGACTCGCAGCGTCAGTAGTGGTACAAGCCACATTTTCATGAATAATTCATATTTTAGAACAAATTTTAAAAAATTTGAACAACGTGACGGCAAAAAAATCTAAAAAAAAAGATCATAAATAAGCACGCTAAACTATTACTCACATAGCCTGCCCAGAGGCAAGATGAGACTTCATTTTCATTTTCTTTAGAAGCGGCGGGTACAGATTACTCCGGATACGACGCAGCGCTGTACAGTGCTGCGACAATGTACGTAGCTCAGCAAAGTGCGAACAGCAATTCGACTAACTTAAAGGCTGGAGGTTGGCAGGGCTACGGTCGCAAAGGCTTCGGCTCGGGCGGTGCTGGTGGGGGTGGGGGCGGCGGTATGAAGGCCATGCGACCCAAACAGCCGCCCAAGCCTCAGCAGTTGCATTACTGCGACGTCTGCAAGATCAGTTGCGCTGGGCCGCAAACTTATCGCGAGCACCTTGAAGGCCAGAAGCATAAGAAAAAAGAGGCTTCCCTCAAGGTGCCGCAACAGCCGCCGGCACGGGGTGCTGGCAACTCGTTGCGCTGCGAGCTCTGCGACGTTACCTGCACTGGCAATGACGCCTACGCGGCTCATATTCGTGGTGCCAAGCATCAAAAGGTCGTTAAGCTACACACAAAATTGGGCAAGCCTATTCCTAGCGCCGATCCCACAGTGCTTAATCCTAAGCCAAGCGCCGTCAAGAGTGGTGTGAAGAAAAGCGTTATTACGGCTCCACCAAAGATCAACTTTGTTGCTTGTAAGTATTTTTGCTAGTCAAATTTTCAAATACATTTTCTCACAGCAGCAGTCATGATATGGAAAGATACGTATAATTTTATGTGGAAAATCGATGGTTGTTTCGTGTTTTTTCCGTGGTTAGCACACTGGTCAGATGAATTATTAAAATCTACTGCTTCCTATATTCTTTAAAATATAATTTCAGCTGGAAATCTGGGAACAGTCAATACGAGCAATGATGTTAAAATTGAGGATAACGAAGACACCAGTGAAGAACAGAATGACGAAAAAGACATTCAGCCTGTTGGTCAGGAGTACATTGAAGAAAATAAGTCAGAGGATGGGAAAATTGTAAGCTTCAACTGCAAACTCTGCGAGTGCCGCTTTAACGATCCCAACGCCAAGGATATGCATATGAAGGGTAGACGACATAGATTTGCCTATAAAAAGAAAGTCAACCCTGATCTTGTGGTTGACATGAAGCCAAGTCTAAAGGTATGATAACACGTGTTATTTTTTTACGATGGAGTCTTCAAAATAGATTTGCATTAAATAATTTTGGTTGCAGCAACGTAAGATGTTGGAAGAGAAATTGCGACAGCAGCATATGCGCGAAGAGTACATAAGACGACGAGACGAGATGGCACCGATAGGTCCAATGGGTCCCATGATGGAGGATGAGATCATGTACTGGGAAGAACGTCGCCGTTACGAGGAAGAAATGGAGTACTACGAGTGGTATAGACGCTACGGTCGTGGTCCTAATGCTCCCATGTCTAGGCCACATCCTGGGCCACCCCAAATGATGATGTTCATGGGTCCACCACAGCGCAGACCCGACACATCTGACGACAAGCACGTTATTGCACACCACTTGTCAATTTATCCTAAAGAGGAAGAGCTACAGGCTGTTCAAAAGATTGTCTCACACACTGAGAAGGCTCTCAAGTTTGTTTCTGACGCACTTGCTGAATCTGGTAATAATTTTACGTCTCTTAATATTTTTCTTTTAACTAATACTGCTGTTGCCAGCTCTTTTTACTAAAAAAAAATGTGTTTGATGCAGCTACACCAGCATCATCTGCTGCCAACTCAACAAATACCAACGGTGCTGCAAAGAAGGACGAGGCCAACAAAAAGGCTCTCCCTAAAGAAGATGGTAGTGATGGCAATCTGTTCTCTTTCCAAAAGGAGAAAGAAGACTCGCGTGTTCTTCGTGGTGTCATGCGAGTCGGAAATCTTGCCAAGGGTCTTTTACTCTCTGGTGACAATCACGTTTGTCTTGTCGTTTTGTGTGCTGAAAAGCCAACCAGGTAGTTATAAAACTTCATTATTAAAGAATCGATGACTGAATATCTTTTAGTTAATTTGTATTTTTTTTTTCTAGAACTCTTTTAAACAAAGTCGCTGAAATACTGCCAGCTCAATTGAAAAGCGTCGCTGCAGAAGAGGCTTACAATGTCGGCAAGCACCCTGAGTCAGCTGCTCTTACAGTTTCAGGTGGAACTGTGACCGTCAGTGTAACTTTGACGAGTCCCTTGATGCGTGACGCCATAAAAACACCTGCTGCAGGAGGTAATTTAATTGTTTTTTATATTTGCGCCGGCCAAGAAAAGGATAATCGAATTGTGCGTATTTGCTAAAAGGACGAATGTAAAACAGAAACGTTGAAAAAAAGAGGGTGGTTTTCGTTTCTTTTTGATTTTATTAGTATTTTACACATCTGTTAGTAACATTGAATTTAGTTTGTTCTTTTCATGGCCTGGAATAGGTTTGAGTAATGTTCTTTTTCTAAAGCATTAGGTAAGAGTTGCTGGTCTTTCACAGTTCCAGGACTTAGCGCCCAAGGTTGCCAGTGTGTGTACACATACGCTCTACAATCTAAATTTCAATATTAACGTGACGGCATTTGTCTGTTTTGTAAAGTGCGAGAGCAGAACTCCTACCTTACAAACTTACAGATGCAGTTATGTTTGGCAAAAGTTTTTTTTTTTTTCCAGTCGAGTAAAAAGAGAAAAGGAACTAGCCTGATCCTATAAAAACATTTAAATGGGAAAGAGAGAGCGTAAGACAGTCAGGTTTTTTTCGTTCGTTTTTATTATAAATGATACTAAAACTGAAAGCTCAAATGAAATTGTACTCTTAACAAGAGTGAAAAAAAAAAAAGATTGCACATCCATCACGATTTTGAGTTCTCAATTCAAGTTTGCAGCGGCTAGCGAGAGTCTCCTTCAAAGAAGAGTTTTCCTGTGATATCGCTTTTGTTTGAACGCAAACATGCTTTCGATATCCAGAAAACAACGCTGAGGCAATCAGAAAACTATGGACTTTTTGATCATGCATACCGCCGAGTGATTCCACCCTCTATCTCTCAAAGTATCTTATATTATACATATATTTATATCTCGTTCTTGTATATAAATATATATATATATATATATATACATATACATATACGCATAATTGTGCCATGGTGCTTACCGTTTTTTCCGTTAACTTTGTTATATGATATGACAGTGTGGACTCGTTAGTTGCAACAATTTAACTATAAAATAAACTATTTTTTCAATGCAGTGAAAATAATTTGTCAATGTCTCATTAAGAAAATAATTATCAAATATTTTAAAGCTTCGTGTTAGTTGTACGAAAATTGACATAAATCGGAAAAAACGTTTTTGCATTGCATTTCCTTTCAAAAATCTTGTTTGTTTCTTTATTTTGTTTTGGTTTGTAAGACAATCAACGCAGAGTTTGTTCGAACAAGCAGTGAACCTAAATTCAATGGATCAATTAATGTGTAAAATACTTTATATTGAAATCAAAAACAAAAAATTGTGTGAATGAGAGAAGAAAACAAAAACAAAAAAAGAAAAAAAAAAGTAACGAGTCAAATAGAGGGGGATACTACAGTTGTTAAACCCAAGCTGGGCATGATCAAACACTCTAAGTGTTGTCTAAGCGTATTGTGCTTTCTTTGTTGGAACCTCAGATAATGCTGGACAGCAGCAACAGGGAGCTGCGCAACAACAAACTACGCCCGCGACGCCGGCCGCGACGAAACCAGACCCACCGGATGTACTTCCCAAGGCTAAGTGTTTGGAGGCTTTGGCTGCACTCAGGCATGCCAAGTGGTTTCAGGTTTGAATTCAACACAACCATTCAGAAAAACAATTTATTTAGGCGAAATTTATAATAAATTAAAACGAAATTTTTAAAGAAAACAAATCGCGTTTGCAAGAGAAAAAAAACGAGTACAAGTTGTCCTCTCTCTCTCTGTCCGCAATGAAAAACATGTTCTGTTGGCTACCAAAGCAAGAACAACAAAAGCGCTTTGTAAACAAAACGAGTAGCAGTTTTAGCGATCACCAGCCTTGTAATCCATTATTTTATAATCATAGTCTCCCCCGCAGCATGAGTATATTTATATTTAGAATTTTTACATTATAAAAGCGTTAGCGTCTGATCAAAGAGTATATGAATGAAACGCCCGTAGCCTCGCTTGAATGCACACTCGGTGCCTTGATTGTGCTCCGGCATTTTGAGGCTTTTAATAAACGTTTTTACGAAAAAAGTCGGCTGAGAATAAAAATAAACAGAACACTGCTCAAGTATGTCTTTGATAAACAAAGGCACCGAGAGAGCCATCAAAGCGAGACTTGGATGGTAGTGAGCAACTTTCAAGCAAGTACAGTTTCTTACATGTCTATAGCTAAAATCGATAATAGATTGTACCTGCCTGAGTTTTCGATTTACCTTTTTTTAACCACAAGCCTACGACATCCAGAATAATAGAAATCAGAATCTACAGCTTTGCTTTTTTGTTTCATGTCAAAAATTGATATAACTTTCATTTTTTGCTACCTCTTTTTTACAAGTTTGAATATAATTTTTATTTTGCTAAAATATTTCGGCCAATGTAATTTGTTGATTATTCTGGATTATTATGCGCCGTGTAGCCTAGACTGAGTCTGTTCTAGGTCTGTCTTTAAAAGTAAAAATAATTTTAAATAAAACATTAGCTATTCGTTAACAATATTAACAGACATGATTTTTTACCGTTTTCCATCAATTATCAAAGTTCTGCACTCGCTTTATTTTATTTAAACTTATAAGTAATGCAATTATAACATTCGTTGCGCATACTCTATAATTAATGCTTGATTAGAGTTTTTACTTGAAATGTGCCCTCAGCAAGCACTTATAGTTATAGTAAACAAAAAAAAGAGACAGACAAGCACAAGTACACAGTGGTGTCGATACGTGTACCGGGTGTTTTTTTGCAAATACCTTGAACTTGAAATATTTTTTAACGTTATCATTTTTCCGACAGTACTGTTTCAATAAACATGTTTGTATTTTATTTTTACCAGTAAATAAAAACCAAAAGAAAAAAAAATTCATGCGGCACGATAAACACCCGGTAATATTGATATAGGCTAAATACCATTATTATATTGTTTAAACGCTCGATGAGAGGTAGGCACGAGGCTGGGAGATTATATTTTTATATTTAAATTCCGCATTGAACATTATTTTGAGATAATAGATTAGGATCTACTTTTAAGCTTTACTGTCATTAAATATTGAATCCAATTCGACAGGCTAGAGCAACGTCACTGCAAAACTGCGTTATGGTCATTCGTATTATGCGCGATTTATGCAATCGAGTACCAACCTGGAGTTCATTAAACCCATGGGTAAGAGTTTTGTGTATTTTTCGTAATAATTTTGCATAAAAACAAACTTCTAAGCGTCAAATACTTTTTTTGTACAATTTAGGCTTTGGAGCTATTGACTGAGAAGGTATTAAGCACAGCTGGTGGACCACTTAGTCCAGGTGCAGCGTTAAGGCGACTTTTAGAATGTATTTCAGGTGGAATTTTACTCCCTGGAAGTCCAGGTATGTCAATATACATTTCATATTATTTCAAAACATTGAATTATAAAAGCATGTATATCTAAATGATGATAATAGATGACGAGACTGAGATTAGTGCAGAGTTATTTGTTGATCTTAAAAACAAGTTTTTTGGATTTTCGATTTTCAAGTGACACCCTTGTGCTAATTCGCAGATGAATGGCAATCTGATACCAAACATATAATAAGTTTAGTAATTTTCTCTTGACGCGGTAAGGTGTATGACATTTTTTTGCTTTTGTATCTTCAAGGACTAGGTGATCCATGTGAAAAGGATCCAGTCGATGCAATTGGAAACATGACAACTCAGCAACGCGAGGACATCACTGCTTCAGCACAACATGACCTGCGATTAGTCGCCTTCCGTCAGATACACAAGGTCTTGGGCATGGATCAGCTACCACCACCCAAACACAAGGGTACCTTTACGCGCAAGCGAAGACGTGACAACAGTAATGGCGAAGGCACAGATAGCGAGGCGTCGAAAAAGGACAAAAAAGCCGAGGAAACCAAGATGGAGACGGACTCCAAGTAGATTTAACCAAACATTCAATTTTATTATTAAGTCGTAATTTATGAGAGCCAAGAAAAACGATGTAAAACCGAAAAACGAGGTTTTCTTTCTCCTCAGTCCCTCCATGAATTATAGGACATCATTTGATCGTTTGTTTATTTACTCTTTCCTTTAAAGGCAAATTTTTGGGATCAGTATGTTTAAAAAGCAATTGCGTACTAAAACTTTCTCTTAGTTTTTTAACGCCGAATTTTATGCTTTTTTTTTCAATCGAGCAAAGTAAGTCGGAAGTAGACCGAAAGTCATTAAAAAAAAAAAAAAAAGTATTAGTGATTGCTTTTTTAACGAAAATGTAAAGATCTCAGAGTCAGGCAATTAAGGTAGTGGTGAATTTTGAAAAATATAAAAAAACGAGCTCTTGATGGAGGAAATAGTTTGTAATTAGTCTGGATTAATTAATTAGCTCTGCGTCTTTGAAATATTGAAAATGGTCACAAATGTAGTATGCAAGGATGCTAAAAATTATAAACCAAAAATAATTTGTATGTAAATGGAAATATATTGGAAATAAAAAAATAAAAATTAAAAACTCAATTGGCAGCTTTCTCTCATATTGTGGCAATGACTTTATTCTCATTTGATTAACAGTTCCTTCAATTTATATCGTAATATAAACCTTTGTAGTCTGGAATAACTTTTATTCGTTCGATTAATTTAAAATTATATATGACATCATTAAAATTCAAATTTGGCTTATGTGTATTTATCATAAAATATTAATTTTCTATCGAATGTCCACTTCATGAACAAGCATACCTATATCATAAATTGAAAATTAAACTGACGAACAGATATGGAGAATAAACTTATTTACAATTCTTTTAAATCTCACGACCACGGTAGTAGTTTATACACATGAAAGAGTTGTGAAACAACAAATCGCCCTTTCCATAGAAACCTACAATCACTCAAATGTAATAAATAATTTCAGAGGTAGTTACGTGAGGACGAGTACTTTACTTCTTGCATCCGATCTAATTTCTTGAGTGAATCGTTTAATCGTTTTTTTTTTATTTTTTGGGCTTACACTTGAATAATGAGTGTTCTTAGTAATCATATTACATTTTTAAAAATCATGTGTTCCTAATTAAATATCTGCATTGCATTTATGTAATTTTTATATAAAATAAATTTATCACTATTTTGTATACTAAAGTCATCCCTTATAAAATGTTTGCTACAATATATATGAAGCATAGCTACGACTTATTTTATTTTTTAAAATGCAATGAAATTTTTTATTATATAATGATGCATAGTACTTAAATGTGAGGTTTGTTTTAGTATTGTTAAAAGTGTAATGTATTTGTCATTTTGCTGAAATAAATAGATGCACTCAAACGCAAACCAGCTTTTCTTAACTTTTATTTTAATAATATACCTTGTTTTTGAGTAAAAAGAGTCGGAAATAAAACAATCGATTGATTTAAATTCGTTTATTTCATAAAAATTCACTAGTTTTCTTATGATCATTATTTATATATTTCTGTACAGAGCATAAAACTACTAAAATATTAAATACAGAAAAAACTACTTACCCTTTTTTTTTCTCTATAGACGTATAGTACAAGAAAAATTCATCTTTAACGCCGTGAGAGGATTCAATAGTGTTATTTTATATAGATGTGGTTAATTTTTTGTTACTAACTACAAGGCAATAATAAATTCTTAGCAATATTTGTCCACAAGGATATTATACACTACTGAAACTATTGCTGCAAGTAGTACTGTAGATTAGTTATTAATTACATTTTTTGGTTCTTTATAGAGTATTTCACAACTTAAAAATTTTTTATATACAGTTAAAAATTTTCAATTCTGTAATTTATAATAATTTAATCCTTAAAATATATTTGTTCTAGGAATAATAATTTGTTCATATCATCAAGAAATTTTCAAGAAGTCAAACTTAAAAAAGCTATTGAGCTACTGTAGCTAACCAATATTTTATTACCACAGAATTGTCTCCACACTCTATGCACTCAGTCATAATTTCCTTTCTACAATCATCAGTCTCTTCTTTTAAACCTTTTACATGAAGTCCTATGAATGATAAATCATCGATTGGTTCAAATTCAGATTCTTCAGACTCCAAAGTGTCGTTATTTTCACTATATTTTCTTTTTCTTTCTTTGTAGCTGGTGTATTCATTTGATGATGCATTGCTAATCATGTTTTCATCGGTAATGTCTTCTTCTTCTTGAGTCTTGTTATCAAGAATTAGACTACCTATTCCCGATTCCTCCTCGATTTCTTCCGAAATATTTTCTTTTGAAGCGGTATTATTTATAGCATCATCAGTTATTTCTTTACTAATATCATTTTTAATAAATTCGGTTTCATTGACAACCAGAATGTCATCTAAATTTTGTTGGTTTAAAATATTTTCTTGATTATTGAATGGGATTATTACGTTGTGATTTTCTTCAATTAGTGGAACATTAGAAATCACTTCTTTGTGAACAACTTTTGGAAAATTGTCTACTCTTGCACAATCTTCAGTAATAAAATTACATGGATCAGTGTTTGTTAGGAAATAATCAGCTTGCTGTTCATGTTTAACATTGAATAAATGTTCTTTGTGCATACATAAATTTGGAGAAGTATTTTCTTTCATCATATCTTCGTGAGAAATAGTGTGTTCTTCTAAATCAATATTGCACACAGTTTCTTCAATTACTTCAATTTGTTCAATTTGTTGTTCTTTTTGACTGTTGAAACAATCTATATTTTTTTGGGAAAAATCGTTTGGGGACATTGAAATGAATCGTAGTAAATTTACGTCGTTATTGATTTCTGTGTTGGATTGTGTTACAGATTGATCATATTCTATAGGACTAACTTTTTTGTTGTTATTTTTACTTGTCAACCCGTATATAGCCATTTCATTTAAAGTAACTGCTTGAAGAAGATTCAATCCGTTTATTTTACCATTAATACCATTGAACTTCTTCATAGAATGTATAGTTTCGTAATTTACTGATTCTGATCTATATAAAGCTTTACCACTCTCATTTTCATTTTTATTATTGCAGTTTATACTAGTCGATTCTTTTGGCAATACATGACTTACTGATTTTACTTTGTTGTTTAAATTATTAGTAGGCAGAGCATGTTGGTAAATACAGTCCGTAGTAATTTTCACGGATGACTTCTTAAATCTTTCTAAATTACAAGAATCAACAATGCTCTGAAGTGATAATTGTTGAGAACTGGACTTTTGAAAAAAATTACTAAACTTCTGCCGTTTTGGTTTGTTTAGATTGATAGAACTTATTTTTAAAGAAAACACCTTGATACAATAATCTACATCATCCTTTGATATTGTCATTTCTTCATGTTCTTTATCGGAAAAATCTTCAGGTCCAGTAATCATATATTTAACACTATTGAGCTGCCTTTCCAATTTCAAATTAGATAAATCTATATTTACATTATGCAGAATATTTTTAATTTCTCCTGTTTTCAACTCAGAGTTAAGTTTGACTAAACGTACTATAGATTCTTGTATCTTGCCACAACATTTATTGACGTGCTTTGCATGAACATATCGTTTTATACTCTTTGCCTGTTCTATCCATTTATTTACAATTGTTTCTGTCAAGGGTAAGTTTTGAGTAATCTCTTTAATAGTCAACTTAGGTCCTTTTATTTCTAGACACAAATAAAGAATCTGTTCTCTTAGCAATGATATTTTATATTTCATCTTGTCCTCATGATTAAATTCTACATGTTTCTTGCCTTCTGAATCAAAAAGTTTATCCAAATTGTCTGAAACCGTGGCTATTTTCTTCATTAGATCAGTCTTGTACTTTGTTAACCTATGTATCTTATCATGAAGCAAATAATCATTTGCATCATAGGACAAATCTGGATGATATACATAATTGTGATCTAGGAAAATTGACTTTTTAGCCTGCACACTGGGATGGTCTTTGACACCACCTTCTTTATCTTTCTCTAATTTCATCTCTTGATTCATCCTGACGACGGATTTTGCTTGCAATTTAGTTACCTTTGTTAATTTTTTTAGTATTTGCTCTTCAGATGCAGATTTGAACATTGGATCGGTCAGTATGTGTTTGAGATTTTTTAGAATGTGTCCTAACTCACCGTTGCTCAAGACAATCCCGACTTTTTTTAATAAAATTCTCAACTGTGACAAGGTAATATTTGGATTCTTCTTGTACATGCAAAGAATGGCCGACTGCCTTTGGCCCACATAGCCATGCAAGCCTGTTTTTTCATATCTAGTTATCCACTTTTCGATGTACTTCTGCGGCAGCTGCATTTTTTTAGCCACATCTTCGTATGTCATGCGTGTACCCTTGGTGTCGTAGTAGAGACTGATAGCTTTGCGTCTCAGCTGAGCTCGAAGGCGACTAGCTGTGTCTTTTTGATAGAGAGCTGCGAATAAAATGGAAAATAAATATTCAACAATATCGAGTCCACCATATGTACGCGAGAGACTCGATAGAGCTAGAGCACAAGCCTTCCAAGCTTACATACCTGTGGACATTTTGCTGAGTACTGAATGGTCACTTGATTATCATCTTGAAGAAAAAAAACAACATTTAACAATTAAATTTAGTTAACAACGGGGGAAGGGGAAAAGTACTGCGTGGCCGTCACATATTGCTAAAATCAAAATTCGGACGCGGATACGCGATCAAGGGTAACTATTGAACCCGAGCACCGTTCAACAGTCAAAAAAGTAGATAACAGGCCTAAATCGGAGTTTTTTTTTCAATCGCAACTGATGCGGCCCCTCGGGTGTCCAAACTCCAAGCTTGTCTTCCAGACAGAAACTGAAGCTCGTTGTACAATCGCGGGCAGCGGGCACGGCTAAAAAATAACTGAGCGCCTCTCGTGGGTCGACTTGTCCGACTACTGGCGCTCTCCTCTCGAACTCGCTTTCCATTGGCCATACGTTTATTGCGGTGTTGTTCACAACTGGCCTCGCTGGGGGTTTTTTATGTATGTGCAGCATACGCTATATAATAATATAACATGTACAAATGTACATATGTATTATTTGGATGTGTGAAAACTCGACGCATCTTTTCTGCATCAGGTTTCTGCGTCGTTGAGTTTTTGGCTCTTTCACCGTTAGTTTATTTTTAAAAGCGAGGCCTTCAATTTCTACTTTTCCTATACCCTATACCTAATACTGATACATTCTACGATTCTACCTCGCCTATATTATACGTGAGTAATGTGAGTCCGTTCGTTGACTTTTGGAACAAAAAGGGAGGGGGAATTTTCTTTCCGAGACGGATCGTCGGATATGTTGTAAGTAGACATGAAAAGTTGTACTGGATCGGATGAAAATAAATCGGGGGGGCCCTAAATACATGAAACTTTTTTTTTTGGACAGTTGGTCCAAGAACTAGATGACAATTATTCGTGAATGTCTTTTTTTTCGTATACATCATCGGATTCTATAGGCTGATTTATATTTTTTTGTTCTTGCCAATTAATTTTTATTCAATCGAAAATTACAAAAATTTGCAAAAGAGTTGATAAATTTCAGTCATTTATTTCTATGGAATACGATTGAATTTACGCAATATGTTACGCATCACATAATTTACGAAAATACTGAATCATTTTGATGCCACGTATGAATACTTTTGAAAAAAGTTCATGGACTTGCAATTAATAAAAAATAGAGCCATCAACAGTATCTTGAATGTTTCAACGCGAAATTTTTCCTCTCCAATTTTGAAGAAAACTATTTTTTAGTTATAATGATAGTATTTGATGATAAAAATAAAAAATAAAAAAAAAACAATTATTCAAACGATTTGATGAATTGCTCGCAGTAGGATGAAAAAATGATTGCAACATTGTTTCAGCAAAGACTGATCACAAAACGAATCGAATGGTGAAATTACAATACACTATCCGTTATCAAGCAATGCTTTCAATACACTATGTATTTAGAACCTATATACATATCCCTGGCTGTAGCTTGAGTGTCGCTTATCATTAGTGATTGCATCAGATTGTAAAATCGATACTTGTATATTTAATACGAGCAGTTTCGAGAAAAAATAATCCAACTACAAAATCTGTCGCAGGATTACCAAGTAATTTATTTAGCATCATGTTTTTTCTGATGATTTTTTATAATTCTATTATGTATTACATGACACAACAATATATGTTTAAAAAAAATACTGACGTAAAATTCATATTTAGAAGTAGATGTCATGCTAGCAATAGATAATTCGTCCTACGGTATGATTACAAAGCTGACTCTATTCTAATATTATATGGTGATTTCACACCTCGGATCACAGTTTGTAATAAATATTCGATTTTACATCGGTTGATATACGTGCATCAAGGAAATCGAGAGGATTTCACTTTCTTATTTGATTGCTGTTCTTAGACAAAACCGTTATTATTGAAACTGGCATGATTAAATTTGGAGTTTTTGCTGCACGATATTATATGATAACAGAAACCATGAAACAAAAAAATAGATGGATTTCAGGCATACGTTCAGGAAGAATAAATAGTATAGTGGAACGTATTTCTATAAAAGGCATGGATATGAAAATTTCTCTGTCTCCGTGTTTTTTTTTCTCGTGTCACACTCTATCAGTGTAGCGAGCAATCCGATTTCGAAAACAAATTAAAAGGATGATAAATTTCAAAACAAAGGCTCATCGTTTCGTCAGCTTATAAATACCCGATGCAGTCGAAAGTGTATTCACGGGGTCTCTGAGGGACAGCGAATATAAAATGAAATTTTTTCCCATTTTTAATGTTAAACTTGATGAATTATTCACATGTATACGGTTGAAAAACAATGATCATTGAAAACTGACATGTATAAACTTATGCCTTAAAACTTTTGAACGTTATAAATCTTTGCGTCACAATGGTCTTTGTTGCAATTAGCAATATAACATTCTCTCGAATAAGAATTCCTTCGTCTCTGTATTATATCCGATATATATATATACCATCAGCGAGAAATATAAATTTAAAGTGCAAGTGATGGCGAGAACAAGAGCGAGTGAAACGCTATAATTAAAAAATCACCCGTGCAAAATTTTCCGAAACCTTGGTCGTGAAAAACCGTTTCTATTTTCGATTTGCAGACGTCAGATATCCCTCCCCCAATTTCCTGGATGGCTCATGCAGCTGAATAATAGCGATTCAATCATTCTTCGACGGAATTGAAAATTTGAATTTTCTATCGATCGTTCTAGAATAAGTACATAACACCGTTGAATAATTCTCCCCAATTTCCCCCTCGAATAGCAGTCTGTTTGTGTAGTGTTCCCCTTTGCTTTTCTCCCCGCGGACGACGTGGTGATTCATGTCTACTATAGCTAGAACTTGCACAGCAGAAAGAGAGTCATCGTCGAAAGACAACAACAACGACCTGACGACCTGTCGACCAATGAAAATTGTCGACGTACGCAGGCGCTGGCTGGCCAATATAACGAAGCGAGCGTCCGTGGCTCGAGCAGATAGCGTTGAATTTCCGAAGAGTCAACTTCGAGAGCGATTCTTTCAATTCAACCACGGTTCTTTGTTACGAGGATACAATTTTCTTGACGCATACATCAATAGACTGAGGTAAGTTTAACAACATATTTGCAGTTTTCTTGTCTTTTAGTAAAGAGGAAGAGTCAGATTGTGTGTTTTTGGGCTAAGGACGCTAAACGGGTTTTCTCTTGTAGGTCATATTGTATGTGCTAAAACGGAAGATAGTCAAACGAATTCATAACGAAATTGATACAATTTAGGGGGTTATCGTGTGAATTTTCCGTGATATACTTATAAGGTGTCGGCAATTGAGACTTTGTTTTTCTGATTTTCTTTGTTTCGTTGCTGGGCAGTGCATGATCGGTGTTAATGACGCAGAAGCCCCCCACCTTTGATTAGTCTTGATATTTAAGTTGTTAATATTAGGTATCGGAAATCGCAAGTGAAATTAATTGTTGTACCTTCGTTATATAAAAAATATTAAAAAATTAGTACGAAACTTGACGAAATTGTGTTTTCTGACAAAATTACACGAGTACACAACAGAGGTTGAAGCAATAAGTAGCTTAAAGGGTAATGTGGATTCATTAAAGCGACAATTAAGCCTGATTGTTTCAACGAGTTCGATGACAAAGTTTATTTTGTTGGAAATTGCTTAGTCAGTTGCGTCAGCCTTGCTCGCACGGCTTGTCCGCCATTTTGTACAAGGCAGCTGCTCGGTGCTCGGTATTGATTCCATTGCTGCAAGCAAGCCTAGCCTTGAATGTTATTGATTGAATCTTATGTAAGCAAATACTACGACTTTTTGATTACTATCATTCAGGCGTATTTTTAATAGTGGAGCAAGTTATTTAATTGCAAAATAATTTTTGTAATAATTTCTGTAATTGTAAAATAATTTTTTTCCAGGCAAATATGCAGATTTTTGTCAAGACTCTAACTGGAAAGACGATCACCTTGGAGGTGGAGGCTTCGGACACTATTGAGAATGTCAAAGCCAAAATTCAGGACAAAGAAGGCATCCCTCCAGATCAGCAGCGTTTGATTTTCGCTGGCAAGCAGCTCGAAGATGGCCGTACACTGTCCGACTACAATATTCAGAAGGAGTCCACCCTTCACTTGGTATTGCGTCTGAGAGGAGGAATGCAAATTTTTGTTAAGACTCTCACTGGTAAGACCATTACGCTCGAAGTTGAGGCCTCTGACACGATCGAGAACGTCAAGGCTAAAATTCAGGACAAGGAGGGTATCCCCCCAGACCAGCAGCGTTTGATTTTCGCTGGCAAGCAGCTCGAAGATGGCCGTACACTCTCCGACTACAACATTCAGAAGGAGTCCACCCTCCACTTGGTATTGCGTCTGAGAGGAGGAATGCAAATATTTGTTAAGACTCTAACTGGTAAGACCATTACGCTCGAAGTTGAGGCCTCTGACACGATCGAGAACGTAAAGGCTAAAATTCAGGACAAGGAGGGTATCCCCCCAGACCAGCAGCGTTTGATTTTCGCTGGCAAGCAGCTCGAAGATGGTCGAACCCTATCAGATTATAACATCCAGAAG
>JAPYYV010000877.1:0-27543 GCA_030522625.1 Copidosoma aretas
ATGCGTATGCATGTGTGGGTGCAATGTAATTGCACACACACACACGCTTAAAAATAATTCTGTTCGAAAAATCGAGTATAGAAGCCACGTTCTATATATCTCATTTAGTTCCTAATTTAACAAAGATATAATTTATAATTAATTCTGATTTTTAATGGTTTAAATAGGATTTTAGATGCTCTGAAATACTCTAAAAGAGACACTAGTTTTTTAACTTTCGAAAACAAAATAAATATAAGAAAAAGATTACGTTTTCTACGAAACAGTTTAATGTAATCGTTTGCTTGAATATCAATCAATTTATAATTAAATTCAAAGAACATTAAATCTACAATTGAATTTAGTGGACAACTAAAACGATTTTTAATGGAGAATTTAATTTTAAGTACAGTAATTTGAGTACGAAATAAATATTCTAGAAGCCTCGTTGAAATGAAAAAGGACTGAGATCCTTAATCGAATTGAGCACGCTCCTGTGTACGCGTGCCGTTCACTTGGTGAGCTACCTCCTTTATTAATGTGGTTCTGTTTAAACTCTTAAGTCGATTCGTGTATTAACCTGTAATGATTAGCCTTACAATGAGTGCAACGAAAGTTAGAGGTGCAGTCGATAGCTTGGTGTGGACCTAGGCAGTTGAAACAGAGTCTGTATTGTCACACGTCATCACGATGTTCATTCAGTTTTTTTGACTGTAATTTATAAAATTTTCAAAGACGGTGTACACCTGCACACTCTGTGTACTTTGGTTCGCCATCAGCTGATGTCAGTTACTGAGAGATGTGGAATAACTTTCGCGCACTTGATATCGATTGACTTAGAGTTAAAAACTTGCTCTCTACTTTGTGCATCTCTAAGGCTAGCATGCAAAGGCTAGTTTGTAAAATATCGATAATCCATCGAGAATACATTCATTTATTAAATTTAAATTACGTGCGATGGTTACGCAGTAACTCTTAAAGCTGTTTCCCATGCCTTATGTGAATCTGAATCTAATGGAAAAGACAAGATGAATAAAAACCTGATATTCTATACCTAATGTTTGATCAGTATATTTAAATTCGACGATGCACGTATGATTTGCTGTGCTTTGCTAGGAAATGCTCGTAAATGGACAGTAAACTCTTTTATTATGTACGAAATAGCCATAAAGGTACTCGGATTATTAAGTACGATAAGCTTAGGATTATAAAAGCACTTTTCTTGTGCTATCTAGTTTGTGCTATGGTTTGCTTTGGTAAGTTGTTCGTAAAGGGTTGGCAAAAAAACGAAAAAACTGTTCGTAACATATATGGTTTCCACGATATCTTTCCAAATAATTATTTCTAAGTAGGTGCCGCTACCGTCCTTCCACAGCTCATTAACTGCTTCTGTTTGAAACGTTATAATACCCTATATTAGCGGACTTTGCTCCCTCTCCCTTATTCGGACACTTAGTCGCTGCATTTCATCTAGCCGTGCCTCTCGCAAGGCAGTGAGTTTCTTTGATGCCAGAAGTGCTATGCCGAAATATAGAGGTATAAGTAGTGGCGATGTACTTGGTACTCATTCAATAAAGAAAGGACAATGATAAAAAAAGCATAATCAAATCCCAAACTATTATTCTAAATAAATTTCACTGACTTAAGCAAAACGAACTGACACGAGTAAACTGAGCAGTATCGACCCAGGCAAGTCCTGCACACCTCGTCACTTTTCTGAAATAAACTTGCACGCTGATAAAGATCAAAAAAATTACAATACATGGCAGGCTTATCGAAAATATCAGGCATCAAACCACATATGGGGAAATTCGCCTCAACTGCCCCATCGCTACCTCAAGCGGCCCGCTTGAGTGCTAGACACAACATTTTGACTGCGTTGTTTTTGCATTAAAACATAAATAAAATAATAACAATGATATACTATATTCTGAAGTGCCTTGACCTCAGCTTTCAAATGACATTCATTATTTTTACGATTTTTCCTTACATAACCTCGAAAAATGCAAATTACAACTCCATTTTGCGTTGCATTTAATTATTCGTGAAAAAAGAAAAACATCCATTTTTTAATAATCGACATTAAAGCAAAAAGACTTAATCTTTCGATCTGTGCGGACGTGAAAAATTATAAAATTGAAAATCATGCCGAAAACATAGGTTGTATAAAGAAAAATCGCGAAAATAATTAATATCATTCGAAAGCTGAGGTCAAGACGCTTTAGAATACATATCGTTGTTATTATTTTATTTATGTTCTAACGCCGAAACAAAGCAGTCAAAATGTTGTGTCTCGCACTCAAGCGGGCCGATTGCAGTGTAAACATCTTTAGATACATACTTACCAACTCAAGCCTATGCGGTAGCCCACTCCTTCCTCACTTGGGACGGTGAAATGTTATCGCGTTATTTAAAACTACTGACTTTTTTTTTAGTTTAAATTTACTCCTTTGGTTCTGAGGGTGAAGAAAGAAAAAAGGTGATCGTCGGGTGGATGATAAGACTAAACTTATGTACTAAAAAAGCAATATTCATACATAACTTAAATTAATCCGTCGGTACAATGATTGTTATGCATTATTATCGCTCGGAAAAGTTAATAGTTAAAAATATTAGATTGCAAAACTCATCAGAACTCAAACCTTGTCACATAATGTTCGTAAAGTCGTAAATACCTGACGCAAAGGTCGGTGTTGGGTCAATGCTAGCGGTTACGCTTTAGAGAAAGTCTTCTGTTAAGAGCAGACCCCTTGTCTTAAAAATCTAAGCACTCTTGGATTAACACAGAAGTCATCAAATCGCCTTTCTGGACAGTCCTGGTCGGCGCTTATCATACGCTGACCTGTGACGGGGCCTTGACGGCCAGGTAACAAGCAAAGCTCTAGCCATTGGTCAGTAGGAAATCATGTCACTCTCGTAGAATGGCTAGCACCTCTTGATATATATGAGCCATTTATTTAATCATCTGCTAAGTTTGTACCTAAGGTTCTTCGATTTTTTTGATTTTTTTTCTTTTATTCGATGAGCAAAGAGAACATACAATGTATTTAAAATATAGCTATTAAATTATGACACTGGTCCAGCTGAACGATCCAAATTTAAAATAAATGAAAAACCGACTCTTTTTTTTATCGGCACAACAAAATAGCGTAAAAGTAATACAAAAATTTTTTTTGACGTCAAATTTTCTCAGCTTCTAAGTAATCATATTTTTAGAGGTCAAAAAGTACAATAAAAGGAATAGCAAGGCGTTTTTCTTGAAAAAAATAGACTTTGTACCAAATACCCTGTTTTTTTTTTTAAATAGACCCCACTATTAAATCTCTCGTAAAATTTTACATAAAAATTTGTATTCAAAACAAAATGTTTCCAAAAAGCTGGTGCTTGAGGAAAGAAATGAGATAATCCGATCTAAAATTTCACTATAGAATAAAATGGACGATAGTTGCTTATTAAAGCTATATCTTCGTTTGTATCCATGCTAGAACAACGCACATAACAAAAATTAAATTTATTTAAAACTCTTTTGAATGATCTTCAATTTAAGCTGTCACGTGGGTTTGTGGCAGGTTAAGTAAACGCGAAATAATTGCACAGTAAGGACTATTAACTTCTTTTAATTATTCTTTATAACCGAGGGAATAGTCAAGGGTAGCGCGGTAATCTGGAGGCACGTCTGCCAGTCTCGAGAGTCCCGAATCTTTTCGAAGGCAGGAAGAATCTTCTCCTATATTCTTTGTCCTGGCTAAAGAGTTTCACTTCTCCTCTCACTTGATCATACGTTTCAATCTGAGGTGGTGGGGAGCATACGTATTGGTATGCTATGCATACCGTACGCCACACGTCCGGGGCTGCGACGACGTCATCCTCGACGGCGATTTTCCTGTATGTTGAGGGTAGGTGTTTGAGTACTGTTTGTGTCCTGTTGTTTTTGTTGTACGCTTTTTCCCGTAAAGTAGTAAGAAGGTAGTCTTTTTGTGCTGATCCTTGTTTCTCCTAAGGATTAGTTTCGTTTTGTTTTTAGTGTATACATTTTTTCTTGTTTATGTACGCGCTCTTCCCTCTTTTATAACATTTATGCGAAATTGGAAAATCATTTTATGTACTAAGGTTACATTATAATTTTTACACAGGGTTTTTTTTTGTTAGTATTTTCAAGAAATTAAAAGTTTTAGTGTTAGTATGTTGGTTATTCTATTATTATTTTTAGTAACATGATTATCATTATTCTTCTTGTTATTCTAGTCGAGGATGTCGTTGTAAAGCTTTGAAGCTTTTTTTTTTTTATAACAATAATTGCGCGTTCATAGTTTGTTGTTGTCGAGCTGTTGGCTTTTGTTTGACGGCCAAATGCTTCTGAGTTTGATTGTCGGCCTGTTGTACAGGTTTTACATGTCCCTGCATTTGGATGACGATAGGTTCCTACCTGGCTCATTCTTGTTGTATTATTACCGGTCGAAGTTCCAAGCTGTTATCTGGTGCCTCCCTGCTGGGCTCGGAGTGTCTTGTACCTCTAATTATTCTACAGCAGATTAGTAGAGGGGCCCCCATTGGAAAAGGCATTTCCATATTTGCTTGTAGGGAGAAAGAGAAGGCGCGTGGAGTAGCTACAGTATTCCGCACCCAGCATGCTGGTGTTGTAACAATACGTATGTTGCTTTCTTCAATAATTCTTTTTTCTACGCAATTTTATTTGGCACATCTTCTTACATATGGTATTACTTAACTTGATTCATTTTGATCCCTTGTTTACTTATTAACAGTCGTTTTTTTGCAACTGCTTATGCTATCCTATTTTTATTGTTACAATTATTCTTATATGCTACGACGCTATTAACATAGTTTGTTTTAGGGGACGTTAGAGGATGTGTTGATTGCATAAGTAATTATCTTGTATTTGATTTGCTTTCTGTCTATTTACGACACTCATTATTCTGAGGTTTTTTTTTTTTTTTAAAGGAAGAAATTAAAGAGACTCTGAGTTTTTTTGTTGAGAGTGTTTAGCCATCAAGAACGATTAAACAATAAAAAAAGACAACTTCCGACGCATGGAACGTCCATTAGCGCAAATTTTTCGTATGGCTCTGCACAGTGCAGTCCGCATTTTCGAGTCTCAAAATATTTATTATTCCATTCATTTTGCGGTGTGTTTTCTTATTTGTTTGTGATTTTCTATAGGTTTTGTTTGTGGAGTATTATTGTCAGCAATCGGGTCAACTTTACTACCTGATTTGATCTCTTTATTTGCCTGATTTTTTGACTGTAGGTCATCGACTGTATTCTCTACATGTATGTTTTTTTGCTGATCTGTGGTACTATCAGTTTCCCATGCGTCAATTCTAACTCCTATCTTTCCCTTAAAATTTTGGCGTTTTATGGCCAGCCGAACTGTTGTTTTAAAATTAATAATTAAGTCATCGAGCATTGAATCAATTTTTTCGTTTAGACTTCAGCCTTTCTTTAGGCGTTCTCATGTATGTACGCCTTGTGATGTGGTGTGTGCGTCCTCTCTCTCGACATGTTTTCTCGTGTTGAACGATTTGCTCCATGCGCGTCGATTCGTATGTAGTCGATACAGTTCGGCTGTGCTTGTACTTGACGTCCCTGATTGCTGCCTCTCTTCGCTTGGGGTATTTTGTTTACCTCGTACATATGGTCCTCTCTCTCTAAGTCTTGCTTTCTCGTTGATCTCGTTCGGTTCGCTCACCCCTACGAATATTTTCTCTCAGGCCCCGCTTTTCGTTCACTCACTCTCTTTCTCCTCTGCTTCCGCCGCTAGGTTTGCCTTAACTAGCTGCCATCCCCAGTGCGTTATTGTCCCATGTTTATCTCTTGGCACATCTTCTTTGCCAGATGGTGTGTTGCAATTTGCTATTATTATTTGCTTCGATTTATCTTCGTGTTCAGGTGTATTGGAAAATTCTGTGGGTTTTCTATGTAGTGTATCCACCTGGCGTTTACGAGTCTAACGTTGTAAATTTTGTGGTTTATTTCTTTTAATGAAAGGCGCACTTGTGAATTTTACTTTTTTTTGCATATTTTTATCTATCCGTATGTATGCAAGTTTTTCATTAATTTGTCCTTGCGATAGAATTTCTTCGTCACTTCCGCTTGCTGCAATTGGCTGTATTCCCCCCTTCTTCTTTTTATGTGCAGTTTGTGTTGAGAGTTTACGTGGTTTATTTTTTTTTTGTTGCTTTGCCTACTTTTAGTGTTTTACTTCTTCGTCATTCTGTCTCCGGCCATTCCGACTCAAGGTCCGCGTCACTGTCGTTGCTTGGCGTATATTTGTTTGAATTATTATTTCTCCGGCATTTCTTTTTCTTGACCATGTTGCTCGACTTCTCTTAATCGAAAATTTCTATTAGATTTTTTCTGTCCTTTCTTAATTTATTTTTCTCCCGTGTTGTTTGAATCCTGTATATCCTCGCCGGTGGTGCGTTCGTGTCACCAAATTTCTTTTTTTCCTGTTCATCTTTGAGTTTGTATAACTCCCTGCGCGGTAATTCAGGGTTTTCTCTCCTTCTTTAAGAATCGGGTTGCGTGATCATGCGTTACGTGCCCTATTTATTCTCCCGGGTCTATAGACAACGTCGAATTCGTAGCCAGGTAGTTCTGCCTTTGCTCTTGTAAATCGCAGATGCGGTTTTTTCGATGTGTGGAAATTTTTTAGATGCTCGTGATCAGTAACTACTGTCAATTTTCGTCCGTATAAGTATGGTCTAAATTGCTCTTTTGCATAGACTATGGCAAGCAGTTCTTTATCGTATGTTAAGTAGTAAAGTTCACTACCTTTAAGGCAGCGGGATGCATATTTGCAAGGGTGATCTTCGCCTATTTTCCTTTGACTTTATATTGCGCCTATCACGTAGTCTGATGCGTCCGTTGTAACTATAAATGGCTTATTAATGTCCGGCGCTAAGAGTACGGGTTCGCTGCACAGAGCGCTAACGAGAGTATCAAATGCTTCTTGTTGAGGTTCTTGCCACCTTAATTCCGTGCCATTACGTAAATTTTTCGAAATTGATTGTGCTATTTTTGCGTAATTTTTAATAAAACGGCGGAAATTTCCCGTAAGACCTAAAAATTTGTTCAATTTTGTTTGCGTTTGTAGGTCTTAGATAGTTATTTACAGACCTAATTTTTTTCGGGTTTGTTTTTATTTGACCGTTACCGACCATGTGGCCTAATACTTTTGCTTCTTTTTTTAGAAACTGACATTTTTTGGTTGTATTGTAAGGTTGTTATCATTCAAACGTTTAACTAATCTTTTAAATCGTCTTCCGTGTTCTTCCAATGTTGCTGTAAACAGCATTGTGTCGTCCATATATACTTCTATTTCATGTCCTTGTAGGCCTGCTAGCGCTAGTGTTATCACACGCACGAATGTATTTGGTCAATTAGTGCAGCCCATTAGCATAAGTTTGTATTGGTAGCAGCCATCTGGTCCGGAAAATGCTGTCTTATAAGCGTCTTTTCTATCTATTTCTACTTAAAAGAATTCCATTTTCAGGTCCACTACAGTTTTGGAGCGGGTAGATGCGAGATGGTTTAGAATATCGCTTTGGAATGGTAGTGGGTGACACGAACTGACCGTAACTTTGTTGAGTAGTCTGAAGTCCGTTACCACTTTCCATCTCTTCTCCGCGTTCGGGCCCGCCTGCTTGGATACTTTCTATGTGTTGGAACTATATGGCGACGTGGAGAATTGGATTATGCCCTAGTCCGCTAATTTTTTTAACTCCTTATTCATCTGTTCCTTTAGAGCGATCAGGTACCTGACTCGTTTTGCTACAGTTGGTTTGTCTGTCGTTGTCGGTATCTTGTTATTTAAGATACTAGTGGCTCTTAAAGGCTCTCCCTCAAGGCCGAATACCCAAAGGTTAAATTCTATCAGTTTTCGCACGTGTTGTTGTTCTTCTTTGTTGCAGTCTAATGTGTCTGCTGATTTTAATATCTTCTCAATTCTTTCTTCTTTATTGGTTACAACAAATTCGTTTTTGTTTTTAATCACTTTTTTATGTTTACTTTGTTTTTCATTATTATTACTTGCTTTAAAAATTGTTATCATTGCTTCTTGTAGGTCTTTTCCGTCGTCCCCATCGACGCTATATGGCTCTGTCCCGCAAATTTTCTCACACTCCAACAAGTCGACTTGAGGTACAATTATTTTAGTCAGTCTATCCCTATTTTTTATACATTCGGCGTATACTTTACCGTTGTTATTGTTTTCAATAAAGTTGCCGAATAACATGGCTTTCTCTTATTCTTCCAGAGGTACCCATCCAGTTTGTATATTTTTACATTCTTCTTTTTCGCGCGGAAAAATAATATGTCTCAACTTTGCGAGAATTCAAAAGGTTTCTGGTTCCTTTAAAGGTATCTTGTTGCCGTTTAATATTATTATATTTTCCTTGGCGCATTTGTGGCCATCATGTTTTTTTAATGGGTCCCATCCGATCAGTCCTTTCACTTGTATTGGAAAGTCATCGGGGACTACGTGTAGAGTGCATATCATCTTATACAGGGTTACCTCTGCTGTTCCTAACGTGCACCGTGCTCCGTGTGTCACGATGGTTATGAGCACTCGCCTATTAATATTAATATACTTAAATAAATATTAACATAATGAGCTTCTTGTTTTTATAATAGATATTTCGGCACCCGTATCTGCGTAAAATGTCGCGCTCCCATTTACTAATTGTAGGCTTTCTAGGCATACTAAAGTTTGTGTGTGTCCGGTACTTGATGTATTTATTTCTACTTTCTCAAGTGATTTATCGATGCTCTCATTTGCTGTGTCCTTTTCTAACCCGGGGCTTTGGGTTGATAGTGAAATTTCGGCTAAATCATAATTGTCGACATTTTGTGCGCCCGCAGTTGGCTGTATCTTATTGAGTAGTGCCATCGGTTTATTTTATATGTTGCCCGTGTCATGCATTGGCCGTATCATTTTATGCTGTGCTTTTTTGCTCGCGTCAACGTTATTCGTGAGGTGTGGCTCACTGTATAAATTTTCGGGTGACTCCCGTTCGCTGCACTTCGGCTCTGTGTCTTTTGCGGGCGCACTGTTTATATCTTTGCTTACTGCCGAGTCACGCTCGACCCCTGGGGACTGCGACGAGCGTCTTGGGAGTTTAATGTCTCCGTGTGAAAGTCATGCATTTTATCGTTAGGTGAGTCAGGTATGTTGTACGGTGGCCCACCGTTCTTATAACTTAGATTTCTACCGCCGTAATTTCCATGATCATTATAATTATTATACCTGTTATTGTTGTATTGATTACCCTGTTGTTCGTAGCTTCGCCCATTTTGCTCGTTCCTATTGTAACCGTAGCAGGTTCTATAATTCTTTTCTTCGTAACCATTGTTAGCGTTATTCCAGTTTTGCGGGTATGTATAATAGCTTCTATCATTACTATTTCGCCTATTATTAAAATTACCTTTTTTTCTGGTAATTCTGATTGTCCCGGTAATGTTCTTGCGTTTCGATGCGATCTATTTATCCCCTTTCGGCGTCTCTTATTAGCGTGCGACATTCGTTCGTTTTTTGATTTTTGTGCTTACAATACGAGAAATTTTTGTCCTGTTCCATCTTTTTATCTCGAGTCGGTTAAGCATTTTCAGTACCATGATTATTTTCATTTTCTGTATTCACTAGCGGTCGCGTTGGAAGATTGTCGTATTCGTCTCCGTATACGTTTGACACCCAGTTATCGTTTGCACCCCATTCCGGTGAATTCGTTATTTCTATCAGGTTATAATTACCTGGTAATATTCTTTAATCTTGGAATCTTACTCGGGTTACGCCTCTGCAGGCATTTCGTCCTCCCAAAGTAGTGTAGCGTAGGGCAATTTCGATTTCTATATTTAGTGCCACTACTACTGCTTCGTTAAATGTTCTGGGGCTAAGACATGTTACATTGTAGTTATATGGGACCCGTAGTCCGTAGCAAAATTGTCTTATCGCTTTTTTTTACCCTGTCTTTGAGTGCAAACTTTTGTGTAGAAGAATAAGTTGGGTTTAGTCATAAAGTGTTATTATCCTATTATGTAGTGCTTGAACGCGATCGCAGTAGCATCCCACATATTCTCCACTTTGCTGTGCGATCGTTTTTAATTAGGTTGAAAGTGTTGTGGCATTACTGATTCTTGCGTATCTGTTTTTTAGTTCCCTTAAACATTCCTCAATCAATGTAAATTGTGCTAGACATGGTATAAACTCGGCTGCTCTTCCTTTTAGCCTGCTAGCTAATGTCCCAATTAAAAATTTTTCATAAAGTGGTCCTACTGTCCAGCCTGCAGTCCTTGTCATTTGTTCGACAAGTGGAAGTTTGACTGGGTCGCCGTCAAATATTGGCACATCGCTGGCTAAGTGTCCTAATGTAGATAAAGCGGTCTGTTGAGAGTGCGTCTGTGTTTAATTTAATATATCATGCGTAGGTAGGCTAAATCGATTTTGTGTATCTGCCTGGTCATTATCCGTATAATTTGAGTGTAATGTCTCTACGAATTAATGTTGCGTCATCAAATTATTTGTGTTATAGTGGTTCCTACTTTGACTAGTATTGTTACCCGGTCTAGCGTTTCCTTGTGTCTGATTTTGGGCACAAGCGATCTATTGATCTCGTGCGTCTGCATGCACTGCGTTCGCTTCTATGCTATCGATTGTTTGATTGTATCCCGGTTGGACGGCCGTATTAGTTATTTTAGGGAGTGTTCCGCTTATTACGGGGTGTGTCTTAAAATGCACGCTTTGCTGTGAGATATCCTGACCCGTTTGACTGCGCTTTATTTTTTCTCTTGCTATATTAGGGGTTATCTTTTTTATCATTTTCATCATAAACATTTTATGTTAATTGTCAGCTTTTTGCCATTCCTCCCATGATTCTGGGTCGTGTTCTAATACTATTCTAACTATTTTGTCCTCCATATTGTCTGTCAAAACTTATTGTATGTTTGTACCGTCGACGTGTTGTAAAGGGTCTGTTCCTCTTTCATTACTGTTTCGTGCATCATTTTATTTTATTTATTTTTTCTACTTCGTGCTTTGTGAGTGTTCGATGGCTGTTAAAGATTAGGGATTAAGTTTTACGGCTTTTTGCTTATCATCTTGTCTGGACTGCTTCGTGTTATATACCGGGCGTTCTGTTTCTGAGAACTACGGCTTGCCTGCGATGGTTTCGAGCTTTCTATTTAGAGTATATTATGTTTTTACCTTGTTTTTTTTTTCTCTGTGGGGTTGAATTCTGCTTTTTTTGCTAGCGCGACCGCTTGTATTTAGTATTTTTTGAGTATGGTCGGATCGCGTTTGTTTTCGTGATTTTTTTTTGCTCTACATTTTCCCTTTTGTACCGGCTCAGATGCCTGCTAGGGTTTTTAAATGTCCCGGATGTATATATTAAATAATGTTGGCTCCAGTTCGCTTATGAATAGCCGGGTGTCTTCTGTTTGCCGTTTCCAAGAGCGCGAATGGGAAATCTTTCGGGTCGGTACTGAGATTAAATGTTTCTTTGTTCTCTTTTTCTTTTGTCGTGTCAGATGATAAAGGAATTTACTTTTATTATTCTACTTTACGCCCCGTATATAAAGTCTAATTTTATGGGTTTGACAATCATGCAATCATTTTCGTTTGAATTTTGTTTGTGTTCTTCTCCTTTTTTTTTTTTTTTGAAGTACGAATATAATTTTAATATAAATTTAATTTCAAGTGGTCGCTTAATAATGAATAAATATTCTGGTTGTTGGGGTAACAAAGTTCTGTTCTGATTGCTGAAAAAAAAATTTCTAACACGATTGGGTAGGTATATTATAAATTATTAGCATTTACTCATGGGCGTTACTTTGAATGTAGTGAAGGTTGAGCGGAAAAAAAAGTTGTAACTGTATATTCTTATTGTTTTTTTTTTTTCGTAGTTAAAGGAGTTTTTTTGTCATAATAATTTACGTTAGTTTTCCTGTCCTATTGTATCGTCATAAAATTTCAGCATGCATAAATTTCGTTATTATTTATTAATATTTATTATTTTGTGTAATTGTGCCATTTATGAGGAAAAAAAAATAGAATAAAGTGCTTCTTCCCTCAACATTCCCAGGGGTCGTGAAATTTGTATCTGCATATAATAAAGGTTTCTGTATTTTTATATACTTACCATATAGAAGCTATCCAAATGGATAATAGGGCTGCACCAAACCGCATTTTTCCTTCCTGTTGATATCGATGTCGATCTCCTTAAGCTTCTCCTTGCTCCTCTCGTAATAGGCGTTGTAGTCCGATCTCTGGTTTGCTGTTTGGCTCCGTTGTCTTGAAAGTCTCTCGCTGGCTTGGCTTTGCGTTGTCCCTCTTTTTTTTTACTTTTCCGACCTTAATTTTCTTTGGTCACTTGTTTAAAAAAAATTTTTTTTGTCCTTACACTTACTTTTTGTCTTGCGGGAATACGCTGTGTGCGCTTTTTAACCGATCCTGCTTCTGATACCAAAAATTCTCCTGTTACGTGGGTTTGTGGTCGGTTCGCTGAACGCGAAATAAGTGTACAGTGAGGACTATTAACTAAGGACTATTAAAACATTATTATCATAGTTTTAAAAGCTTCCAAAAAAACATTTTCTAAAAACATTTAGACATATTTAAGAAATATTTATAAAATATTTTTAACATATTCTTAAATATTTTATTATTAAAAATTATTTTGTGCTGTTAGAGAGCGCAGAAATAAAATGAAAGACGCTACATAAGCCTAATAACATTATCCAAGACGATACGCTGAGAGACCACAACCTTAGTGTATGCAATTATACCAAATGATTATTTTATTAATGATGAGATTAGAAAAAAAACTATTTGTATAATCATAAAAATGTACGCTTCTATAAATCGACTAAAAAATAAAAAATCACTTTTCAATCAATAACATTGGGAATCATCGTACTATTTAATTGTTCATGATAACGTACATATATGAGCCATTCCACGTTTAATGTGCACTTTGGAGCCCTTATTTTTGGAAAAAAATAGAATCAGAGGTACACCTATGGGATGTATTTTTTTTTCTTCACAATTGAGGAAGACTAACTTTTTATTTGCTTTTTCCGAAAATGTATACAAAAGTACGAACAAACTTCAACAATGGAGAAGAGGGTGCACTTTTTTGCTTATAACTTTTTTTTTATACGAGTTATCACAATTGCTCGAAAACAATCTTCAAGAACTTGAAATAAGCTTTTGTTTGAGCACTGATAAGGATTAAAATGTTGATTCCGTCAAAAAATACGGCCGATTGTAGTTTAGGCTTCAAACTCAAAAATCCGTTTCGATCGATTTCTGAAAAAAGTACTTAAAACCACCGCAACTCTCGACCAGATTAATCAGAGCTGTCTAAATGTATGCAGACGTCAATCTTCTACACAAACATAGTATGATAAGTTGCTGTCGAAAACGTGAGAGAGTTTGACAGGAGTGGGCTCTAGAATGTCCTAATGTTCCGGGGTCGAATAAAAAATCTCTATTTGCTAGGTTCTCCTATCTTAACCACTCATAGCGGGCACAGGTATGACTGAAATTCGTGTCCGTCTATCTTGCAGTAGAGAGAGGGACAAAGTTTTCTTGATACTCTTATCACCTTTCATCTACCCGTACGTATTTTGGAATCGTTGTAAGCGAGGCTTTAGGTGTACAGGTGGCGCAACAGTACGGTTGCCTGATTGATGAGGAAGGCGGGCGCGCGGCAACTCCTGAGCAGCAGTAGATGTATAGCTCGTGCTATAGATACAGCCTTGTCGTACTGCAACGAATATACGTATTACGTATAAGAGTTGTGCTCTGATATAAGATTTGTTAAGAATAATAGAGATTCTTAATAAAGGAGTGCTGAGTTGGATAATAAAAAGGTACACTTGTAAATGTGTGTCTGCCGTTTGATTCACCAGATCTACCACCACTTTAACATTTTTAACGTGTCATCTAATAGGTTATCGGCCTGCACGTGGTGACGGATTTTGGTAGTCGACGTGACAAGTAAGGATAAGGAGAAAGGGCAGCTGATGTAAGTACAGTGCATAATTTCAAGAGAAATGCTTGTGAAAAGTGTGAAAAGTGATACTGCTTAGAAAAGAGTAGTATCATAGTGGGACACGAGAAAGAGGCTGACGTGCAGGTCATGCCCATAGAGTCATGCATGCGCATATGTACATATATATATATATATATATATATATTTATAGATATATATACATATACAAAAGCGCTGCTGCGTGTAACAAGTTGAGGAAATCCAGACGGGACGTTTGGTGTATTCTAATAAAAGCTTTGTCTTGTCTTTGCGACGAAATGTAACGTCATTTTTTTTTCTCTCTTCTTCCTTTCTCTCCCTTCCAATGGTGTGGCTTTGTAAATACGTATACAACACCAATTTAACCTTCTTTGTTTTCTTTTAAAATACCATGAGTTAAATAAGTCGTGACGAGTATAAATACGAGTATTTCAAAAAGAAATGAGAGAAAGAGTTATTTAATCGAAATAAAATAAATCCAATATTATAATTGCGGTGCGTTATATTGTTCTGTTTATTAAATCTAGTTCTTTTGATGATGGCCTATGGCGTATTAGACTAAAAATTAAAAGACGTAAATAGAAGAAAAAAAAAGAGGCTATTCTTATCGCGAGATGATTTTAAGGCTCTTAAAAATTATTCAGATACGATTAAAATAATTGCTCTTTATTTTATTTGATCCATAGTCTCTATCAAACTGAAAAATTATTATGATTACTTTTTGTCTTTATTTATGTTGATAAGAATGAAAGTGTGAAAAAATGTTGTTAGTAAGGCTTTTATTTTCTAAATTGTCCTTAATTTTCCCTTAAACCTATGCTTAATCAGTTTGTTTTCGCGAGATAAGCAAGATGGTAAGAAAATTAGGACTTGGAGTAAATACGATGGTTGCACTTTGGTTCTTAGAGTTTTTTCATAGTTTTCACGTTCTTTGTAGTAGATGTATCAGAAAGTAAAAGAAACAAATCATTTTTTATCGTGGCCTTTGCTATAAATTGTAAAGGTATAGTAAAAACTTCGGTTATAAATTTTTGCCCTTGATTCCATAAGAACTTATTTTCTGGGCCCTTTCCAAACTTCTTTGTATTCCTATATTAGATTTAGAAGTACATAAAAATAAGTCAGCTCTCTATCCCTTTGCGTTGCCAAGATATTCAAGAAGTTAAGGTTTAAGTCTAATTTTTCGTTTAGGTTTCGATACTTCGACTGATATAGTATTTTTATTTATTTTTATACTATATCACAAAGGAACAAATAAAAATTATGATTCTAAATTTTGAGTTTGGGAGATATTCATAAAATTGACATCATATAGAAATTTTAAGGTCAGGTTCTAATTTCTGTGTCTTTGGTGACCTTTTGTTTAACTCTATAATACATTTTGAAGTTAATAAAAATATATCAGCTATTGATCTCTTAACGTTGTCAAAATACTAAAGAAATTGCTATGTATTACTTGTTTTAAGCTCAGTGTCTGGATTCCTTGATATTCTCACTATTTGTCTGTAATTCTACGCTAAATAACAAGTAAATATAAGAATAGGTTGAGCGTTAAATTGTTTGCGTTTTGAAGATATTCATAAAATTAACATTCTAGAAATACTTTAAAGGTCGGTCTTAATTTCTATATCCGTTCAAACTTTTTGTCAATTAATGTCATCAATTTAGAAAAAAATAATAAAACCCTCTTAATCTTTTTGCGCTAGAAAAATATTAAACAATTAGTGTTTAACGCTAATTTTCAGGTAAGGTTTTGATACTCGAGCCTCGTTGGTATAATTCCGTCAATCATGATGCAGTAACAAAGAAAATAAAATAAAAAATTATTTAACATCAATCAGGTTCTATTTCCAGAACGTTTGGTTTTTTAAGAGAAAGCCAAATTGGCTCACTGTTGGCAGTAGGGTACAATCACATGGAAATTACGGAATATTTAACTAAAGTACTAATCAAATGTGTTTTTAGGGTTGCTAGATAATAATCTGATAACAGATTTTAAATTAGAGATGGCGGACCCAGTGTAGCATACAGTACTTTTCGTAGTGTCAACCGGTTTCCACTAAATTCTGTGTGATGAGGTTTTTGGGATCGCTATTTACGATTAATAGCTAGAATTTTCGTTTCAAGATGTCTGATCTAAGATGGTGGACCGTAATTTAAAATTTCAGATTGCGAATCCGAGATGGTGGACTAGTTTAATTTGTAATCGATAACCTCAAAACCTCCCGCGTATTTTATTTCATGTAGATTAGATGACTTTCAGAATTTTCATCTGTGTTCTAGGATACACCATCATAAAATTAGGAGCTCTGACCTCGAATTCGTAATTAGCAGCTTGTAATAATTTTTTGTATCAAATTTTACTACCAGTCTTCCTCTATTTTATGCGAGTTTACGAATTCTCTTATAATTCTGAATGTGTGGGGAAGAAAAAAAAATACATCCCATAGGTGTACCTCTGATTTTATTTTTTTTCAAAAATAAGGGCTCCAAAGTGCACATTAAACGTGGAATTGCTCATATACGTACGTTATTATGAACAATTAAATAGTACGATGATTCCCAATGTTATTGATTTAAAAGTGATTTTTTATTTTTTAGTTGATTTATAGAAGCGTACATTTGTATGATTGTACAAATAGTTCTTTTTCTAATTTTCATTAATAATAAAATAAACATTTGGTATAATTGCAACCACTAAGGTTGTGCTGTCTCAGCGGATCATCTTGGATAATGTTATTAGGCTTATGTAGCGTCTCACATTTTATTTCTGCGCTCTCTAACAGCACAAAAGATTTTAAAATAATAAAATATTTTAGAATGTGTTAAAAATATTTTATAAATATTTCTTAAATATGTCTAAAGGTTTTTATAAAATGTTTTTTTGGAATCTTTGAAAACTGTTATATTAATGTTTTGCACGAATATTTTATTATATCACTGAGAAATATTTCTAAATAGTTGCTTTTCCATATTTGATGAGCATGAATGAAATATTTCAGTAAGATTTTTAGGAATGTTTTTAATATATTCATAAAACATTTTTAAAACATGTTAAAATCTTACTAAAAACTCTTTTTTTTGGAATATTTTAAAGTATTGTGAATAAATTGTAAAACTTATAAAATCAGTTAAGTAGTTGTTGTATTTCGAAGAATGTTACAAAAAATTATAAGTGTAAATGCAGTGTAAGTTTGGGTCGCTTCGTATCAGTAAGATACTTTTTGCCCTCGGGCCCAGGGACCGCCGTGGAGAGATGCACATTTGTGACGAAAACTACTATTTTACTCAGGACATTTCATGTTTTATAAATATTTTATTAATATGTTGAAAATCATCTAAAAATATTTCACAATGAAAAAAAATACTCATAAAATATTAATAAAATATTTCTGTTCTCTTAGAGCTGTGTGGGCTCCTGCTTATTAAGTACATCTATAACGTCTTTGGATCTTTCACACTATAAGACACCGACAATTTTTTTCAATTTAAATTATTACCATAATTAAATTGGAGTCTGTTGATGGACCTCGACTGTTTGACTCCTTGATGACCCCTCCTGACTCAACGACTGGATCTGCCCTTGTCCACGCTAGAAATAACTTGCAGAGTGGCAATAAAATCAATTTAAAAAAAACATATTTTTGAAATCTTTTGGTTATCTTATTATATAAATACCAACGTTATATTTGATCATTACGTATAAAGTACTAAAATAACATCGAGCTTAAGTTTTATCATTTACATTCCTGCTTTTTGGCATTATAGTGCGAAAATAAAAAATATCAACGTAGAAATAATTAAAAGTTTATGCAGAAAAGTTAATAAACTTTTAATATCAATAAAACAATAACATTTATTGCTTTTAAAAATACTAAATATATTTGTGCTCATATTCTTGTGTTCATGTCTCTAAATATTAGCACAGCAGTACATAAGATAACGTACACAAAATGTAGTACACAGATCAAGCCTGGATCCATTCTTGATGTATTATTCGGAAGTGCAGTTAGCTGTGTTTGCTATGGATCCAAAACTGCGATCATAACATATCTAGACTGGATTCCTGTAGTTGATCTATTCTTGATCTAGTTGTCTAGTGTGTGAATCTAGAACGGATCCATACTGTAAGGTTATTTTGTTTCGGGATCAAGCTAACTGCTCTTTGTCCTTTCATCCTGCTCTCTGAATATCGTAATAATAAGGATATATGTGGCTAACCCTGGTGGTGAGCCATTACAGCAAACCTTCTGCCCTAGTAAGCTCATGTGTTTACCAATAATGTGAATTACGTTTATAAAACTGTAAGTTACAAGTTCTTAATTGTAATTCAATGCGAGCTTAAAAACTTATAACCGCTACGATGTAAATTATGCTTGCTCTGTACAATATAGGTACTAGGCTCAATATTATTTTATCAAATCGATTGATTAGTGGTTATTACAATCTAATCTTACGAACAGGATAACTTTTGTAATCGTGTTTGAATATTGTTATGTATATTATGTCTATTATATTGTAGCTCTCGGGTTCGGTTACATGTTAATTGTTTGGTTCAATATAGAGAGGTTTTTAAATCATTAACTAGGTTTAATTTACTAAATGTTACTTAGTGCCATTAAAAAATATTTCGTGGACTTTATAAATATTAGTATCATGAGCTCTAAGTAGCTTTCAGCCCTGAAATTAAAAATGCTCTTTTAAATTTTTAAAACTAGGTAAACAGAAAATGACTTACGGTCATAGTCGATCTAAGTCCCAAAAACTGAGTATGGCCATGACAGATTGAAGCTCATTTATTCAAAGATATTGCTATGATAAGATGAATAAGATGAACTTAGGAAACACGATCGTTCAACCAAAGGATTATGCTTGATAGAGAGAAATTGTTATTCTGTGGTAAGAGATTTTGATAATTTTTGATCGTCTTGTCGTGCACTTTCGGAATCTGAACCTACCCATGCTTTTAGATCTAGTGCCATGAAAGACATTCATAATATTATTTTAGTATCAATAATATACAATCTCTCTCTGGTAAGTTTAAGAACTAGTAAGGATTTAGTGACGTCAGCCGTGCTCTTCAGCATAAGACCGACAAATTCCGATATTTAAGAATTTACACTTACAAACCCATCTGGAAAGCAAAAGTGTCTACTTTGATAAAGACCATACTTCTCAGAAAGTTTAACTACAAGGATGCGTCAGAAATTAAAAATGGTTCTTACGCTGGGATAAAAAGAATTTCTCAGGAAACATATGTCCGTTGGAGTTTTTTCTTTGTCAGAGTTGTACAGTTGGCGATACCGTCATTAAATTCGATGATCATATATATAGAGATGCGCATTAACAACTTAGTATTACAAATGATCCGCCTACTTGGCAGCAACAAGTGCATTTACTCTTATCTTGGATCCCCATTCTTTAAGCTTTTACGTAACTAACTCTGTCACTTGATCAGTAAATAATTTGTCGCGAAATTTGGGTGGATCTACTAACCTTCATCAGATCAATGTAGGAAAAATCCAACAATGTTCTATTAATCAACAAGAGCACTTACTGCATTATTATGAGAAGTTTTAATTTTAAGGATGGGCAACAAAAGAGGAGTTGCTTTAGGAAGAAGGATTATGTTTCGATTGTCTTGGCTCCCATTAGACCACCGACTGTATATTCGAGAATCAATGCCTCACTTGCAAACAGACGCATTAAACTATAGTGCATATGAGAATACACTTATAACCAAAAGTAGAAAAATGGACGCTTAAATGTAGGAGTTACATAAAACAAAAGAATAAAACCATAAATTCCTACTTATTAAAAGTAGAAACGTTTCTTTCCTTCCCTGAAAAGAATAAATAAAGTCATTTCATCAGTCAAAAAATGGGAATTACGTCTTTTACACTTTCTAAAAGTGTACATTAAAATTTTGTTCTTTTGAAAGCGTAATTTTTTTAAATTGTACTTTATAAAAGTATGAATTTACAATGTCTACTTTTTAAAAGTATAAAATTCAGAATTTAGAATTTTTAATAGTATAATATGTAGAATACACTGAAGATAACTACAATAATGTTGACATAACCCGTTCATCCTCGTTCTAGTCTAAATACATCTACACTTTTCATTTGGAAGTTATGTTACTTTTTTATTTTAATGAAGTAAAGTAGTTCACAAGATGTCGTTAGAGCTACAACTACCGAGGGAGAGTACTTATACTTTGAACGAATTTTATTGTCTGTATGCTTACACATGTGTATTCAAATAACTGCATTAAAAAGAAATTTTACAGGCACTTTTTCAATAACTAAATACTCTAGCCAGTATTTATTGCGTAAAGGTGTCAACGCTCACACTGCTGACATCTTTAAAGGTAAAAATTCTTTGAATTTAATCCTATGAAGAAATTTTTACCCATGATACAATGTTTAAAAGTATTATAAAACATTAAAAAGTGCTTCTTTTACTTTAGAGTTCATAGCTAAATGTCTAAATAGCTAAAAAAAAGAGCTTGTTTGTATCACACTTCATACAAACTTGTAATAAGTGTCAGTTGGTTTTGGCAATTTCAAAATAATAATATTTAATTGCAGTTTTTTTTACCTGATAAAAGCCTTTAATAATATGCTCGGATGCATCTTACTATCTTACTAAGTTTTAAATATGTTTGCCTTGGAAACTTTGAACAAGAATAAGTAAGGATTTTTGAAAAGACAATTTTCTAGTCGAACTACTCAAAGTCAAGTATATTCTAAAATCAAGTGTAAATTTTTTTCTTAGCTTCCTATAGAAAAAGTGTAGAAACACAAAGTTGTTTAAAATACAATTTTTTAACATGTTGAGCAATTTTCAATCTTTTTAAATCATTCGGGATAGATTTTGATTTCTACGGTGGGACCGATAGGTTAAATTTTGACTTTTTCTTACCATGAATTGGTCGTGCTTGATGAGCTAACACAAGGGATATTTTTTAGATCAAACTCTTGATTTCTATGAGAGAAAGAAATAATTAGAAGTTTTGAAACGTCTCTGACTGTTAAACAGGCTTTGACAGATTTTATGTTTCCATGTACTCAAGCTTGCATGTTTACAAAAGTTGCATAAGTACTGAAATTCGTAAGAGTCACATTAAAATACGTGTCCTAGTTTATGTTTTAGTTTCTAAATATGAGTAAAAGACAATAAACAATTTGGATTAGCTCTCTAAATGATTGTAAGCTTGTTTTTAAGAATGATAAGCATAAGTTATAAAAATTTAAGAATTTTACGGGAAAATTCTATATTCCGATTGTGTTTACATTTTGATTATAAATTTATTCATTATTGAAATTCAGTTAGATGCTTTACACTGCAAATGTTAGCAAACGTTCTTAATACACTCAGAACACTACTGCCAAAACAAAGTATTATATAAATTTTGACATAATTTCATAAATCTCATGTTAACGTTTTTGCAAACTTTTTTGAGGTACTTTTAAATAATATAGTGCATAAAGGGAAATTTTATTTAAGAGCTAGGAATATGTTAAGTCTCTTGGAGATGATTTTGTCACAGGAACAATTGATATTATACAATTTTTAATCATTTTAAAGTTGACTTACCCAAAACTCTAAAAGATTTTTACGTTTGATTAAGTGTTCTTAAAATCACAGCTAGTAATAAAAATATAAGGATATTAAAAAAAAACTTGCCACGATTGAACTAAGAAAAAAGTAATCCAAAATAACGTTTTTAGTTCGTAATTTAATTTTAATGTTTCTAATAAAAACGAATTTCAACAGATTATATGAATTTTTCGTTTAATTATCATTGTTAGAAAAATTGTAAGCAACCGTAAGTACGAAGCTATGTAGATCTTATTATATTCATAATATTTAAATACTGCTTAGTTACACATACACACGCACCCACATTGTAATGACCAGTTTTTTTATTTTTTTTACATATGTGTATGTGCATAGATTGATTTAAAAAAGATGCGAAGCAGGTATTTTATTCATTAAAAAGACGAAATGAACTATTTTCTACTTTTCAAAAGTATACATTATGTCATTTATACTTTTATAAAGAAAAGATGTATTAGAGAACTACTGAAAAGTAGAAAATAGTCATTTGTACTTTTCAAAGGTAGAAATTACGTAATTTTTACTTTTAAAAGTAGAAAATACGATATTTTTACTTTGAAAAAGTGGATTCTTTGATTTTATACTTTTAAAAGAACCAATTTCATGTTTTATAATATTAAAGGCATGAATTGCATGTATTCTACTTGTAAACGTTTAATTTTCTACTTTTAGTTACGAGTGTAATGTCGCCTTATCCAGTAAGCAACGCTAATACTGTAAGCCTAGAAGCTGAAAAAGTAGAGAAATAAAAAGGTTGGAGAAAGAAGAGAAAGAAAAATGGTTTCCATCAGTCCCCTCGTGTTTTACTTCGCATAGCCTTCAATATACGTGATTAGTTCGGTTGGTTCTAGATTTTTAATCTGAGCCCTGATTATTAAGTGCTTGCATACTTCTTTGATAACCAGATCAGTTGTAGATTCACTGATACCTATGGAAAGCATTGGTGGTCAGGTTTGGCAGTGTCTCAGTTGTCTGTCAATTTCACCATGCAGCTGTACTTTTGGTCTACCTTCAGCTCTAGGCTTGGAACATCAGTTGTTCTAAAGATAGCGTCGTATCAATTTCCAGTCAGTACTAACTTGTTAAATTTAACTTTATGTCAAGATCTGAATCTCGCTAGTCCTAAGCCCTACAATCTTTATATAAATAATATACTTTTGGATGCATAAGTTTGCGTTTCCATACTAAGAAAAATGAGATTCAAGAAAGTAATTATAATCAACCAATCGGTTTTCACACCTTGGTTAGGTCAGTTATTATCACAAACTTTAGCAGTTACTTTAGCAAAACTTTCTGATCATTTTTGAGAGATAACCTTGCACAACGATGATTACTTACATGTATGGTTGAATTCTAGAAATGTGTTGTGCTGGCTTAAGCTAGTGCGTTATCGTTTGCCAGTCTACATAGCCAATACAAACTCAATCATTCATACGTTTGTTTTTGATCTTACCTGGCATTTTATGTGTAAATTGAAGCAATACTCAGCCGAAGTTGAATCTTGCGAAATCAGGCATAACCAAATAGTTAAACACAAGTCGTCGTTTAAAGGACCTTGACTTCTCTAAAAATCTGATCGTATTTTTCCAGTCTTCGATGTTGATTTAGTAGATACTTAAAAAAAAGACTGGGCTATGTAGGCACTCACGTTGGTCAAGAAACAATGAGGCTTACAGACTTATGTCTGAAGCTTCTTCGTCGTGGTAGCTAAAAATGGAAACGTATCGTTAGAGTTGTAGCCTATTGTCTGCGCTTATTTAATCAATGATATAATAAAATAGCGAACAAGTCAAATGACACCTTTGGTTTGGAAAACTTTTTTATGATTGGTAATACACCTTCTTCATAATCTAGTTTACCTTCACTGGATGGAACTCAACACTTTTTTCACCATCTTTAATACTAAATCTTGGAGAGTAAGAAACGACTTGTTTCTTCTGATATATTTACACCATTAATGCCACTTTGCTGCAAAGATAACAATACTTTAGAAGAATCTTGAACTTTCTTCAGAAAGCCTACTGCCTCTACTAATATGAATACAACAACACTAGCTAGGCCTAATTATAGTAAACCGTCTTATCTGAGTTATTGGCCGTACAAATTATACTTTGTTAAACTATGACGCTAAGCATTAATTATTTTGTTTGATTAATATTACATCACTAGTTTTTTTGTCCATGTCTACCATACACATTCTCAACATGAATGAGCTCGACTAACACTTACTACGTTAAGACAGATTTTTGGAATTCGTAGGTAAAGACAAATTCTTAGGTCTGAGATATGTCATTGTGTACAATACCGTTCCTTCAAGGCACGTCCTTAGACCCAACTTATGGGTAAACTGCCGCATTTTGGCGTTAAATCTTGTCCTTCATTTTAAAAAACTAGTGCTGATTTTGCCGGTCCTACATTGAAGAATATAGAACTATAATACATGTCAGCATGGTAATGCGTGAAGTACACTTGGAGATCGTCGAGGATTAGACTGCCGAGGCTTTCATGGCTGCATTTTATCGTTACGCATCAAGTTGTGAACATCTGTCTGATCTATAAAGTAACCAAGGTACAAATCATCAACCTTTAAGTCCTATCTGGTACCTGAACCAGACATTACTCAGGAAAAATATTTGTCCCTACATCGCTTAAAAATTATTTCCCAGTCTTTGCAAACTTTGTGGAATATATGGTCTTCTGAATACCTCACACTTTTATTATATCTTATGAAATGCTCGATTTCTCAAGGCTTAATTTAAGTTAAAGATCTTATTGTTCTGAACAAGGAATCAACTCGTTGGGGTAAATGACTTTCGGAATAAGTTCCGAGTGTGTAAAAAGATACATAGTCATTAGTGGGAGTAGTTCTAATTAGGACATGTATTACAACTTTAGATCAACGCACACAGTAAAAATTTGGTTTTTTTCTGGTATTACGAGTGCTGCGACGGCTGACTTTATATTCCGGTATTCTAGCTAAGCTGATAAGAGCCAGGGTCAAGCCTATTCGGCACGCTGAGCTTGACACTCTGCATCGTGCCAGCAGTGTTACGCCTGACCGGTCCAGTTCGTATGCTGAATAGGTACAACTCGTGTTCTGACACACACACAATTTCAACACCAATGCTCAAGACACTGACAATTGTATGAGTAGGCACAGTCAGTGCCCGTAAAAGGTCGCTAACCAAGCCCATTTATACTCCGTGCATTTATAAATTGTTTTTGCTAAGAACAGTCTCTGAACTGGAATAAAATAATGTGGTAGATGGTAAAAGTTTAATTATTAACTAAAAGTAAGAAGGAATGTTATTCTTTTCGGTCAAAAAAAAGTTTGGTTAAACACTCTACTCGCTCGTTTTTATAATAATACAAAAAAGTATCGAGTATCGTTTATTGTTTTTATATAACAGATCTATTAGAGATTTATTTTAAGAGTTTTTTTGATATTTGTATCATACATTCCTTACAAACTACTGATAATATAGAATAATTTTCTGATAATATAGAATTATTTTTTTGCGTCACGTATTCAAAAACATTCTTCAAAGTTTATTAGTATGAACATAAGTCAAACAAAACTGGGACTATGTTCAATATCAATATAACTATATTAATTGTTGTCTTCTAGATACAGTTAATAGTGTAAATTATTAGGTTGATTGCAATCTTGCGGCTACTTTATTTGACCAAGTTAAGCGCATAGCGCAAATATGCAAGCTATGTATAAGTCAACCGATCAGACTGTCGTATAGTCTTGCGCTATGTAGTTCCATCACTACAACTGCGCTACTTACTATAGTCCTCACATAATTAATAAATTATCCGTAATTATGTTTCCAAGCTACAGTTGCACTACGTATAGTGCTCATTCTGTGACCACTCTTGTTAAAAGTTATGCAAACAAGTGTTTTTAAAGTTTGATGCATTACATTCTGTATATTTTAAGAGTGAGTGCAATGTTCTTTAATACATGGTGTACCTAATCTCTGCCTACTAAGTCTACTTCTCCTAAGGCTCCATCTGGCATAAGTAAGCCATTGCAGTCCACTCAGGTTCAATCGTCATCACTTGCATGTTGTTACAATGACGTTTAAAAATAATATCCTGCCCATTAAAATTTTTCATAAACAATATGGTACACTTAAACGCTCGACGTTATAAAATAGGAGTATACAAAATTTTATTTGTTCAACCAAAGAGTTGAAAATAAGGACTCTGTCTACAAATAGCCATATTATACCATCAGTAAAAGCTAAAAGCCCTCTAGTAAATCTGTAAACATTCTACTGATTGTATATTATCTTAAATTTTAGCTGCCTATCAAATTGTATTCTTAATCTTTTTTAGTAGTAATAATTAGGCATGATATGTGTTGTCAATTTTGTATGGCATTTCACTATATCATAAACATTAAAAATATGGATGCCCTAAGCATTTACTTATAGTTAGATATGGTAAAATTTCAAAGAAATTACAATCTACTTTTATGTTCAGAAATATTAGCTTGTTTTACAATTTTTTTTTCATTTAATTGGATTTTTAGTTTTTGATCTACAATAAGCCTCGATAACGTCCTAAAACTTTAGAATACATTTTAACGTTGTTAGAATAATTGTTTTTAAGCCAATATATTTTACTCATAAATGATTTTTTTTAATGCTGCTATTGCAGAAGTTGTAAATATAAAGATAATCTGCTATCTTTGTATGCCACCTAGTTATGTTACCAAAGAATTTACAGAATTTATGGTCCATTTTCCGTGATTTTCTATCATTTATTACCCACATGTGTTGTGAGGAAAGTGGTTACGGAGGGGGAGGGGGACAGGATATAAGTAAAAATAAATGCCATGTGTCATTATGAATTTCTATTTGTAATAAATTTTGGATGGGATTATATATATTATGGTATTGTCCTTGTTATACTCTTTTAATTCGATGGCAATGTCATAAGGGTTCAAAAAAAGACAATCCGGCAGTCAATGTTAGCCACCATATTTAATTTTAAATAACGAGAAAATGCTTTTCGTATTTCAGACGACATGCTTTTTTATTTTCTATGGAAGAGACGGGGAGTAGAGATTTTTGCACGAGGCACTGAATATAATGTCAGCTGTACTAACCTTAAGTGAAAATGCTCGTCCTCTCAAATACATATAGTGTATTGTAAATTGTTAAAAATAAAAATTTTGATGAAATAGAATTAATGTACAGTAGAGTATAAAGAACTGTGGCGCCACCCTCAGGCTAAAGTTTAAATCAAGCTTTAAGCCAAAAAGAGCAGCTTATCCCGAGAGTGCTGTGGTAGCGGCTGTTAGGAAGCAAGCGCTGACAGTACTACTCTAAACTAAACCAACGTTCATGACAGCATGCTCGCCTCTTTGTATAGGCAGCCGAATGAAACTTTTGATAACGAAGCAACACTCTTTGTATGAACCCTTTTATATGCTTTTGCAAGATACTTATATTGAGTAAAGAGTGTTTTAAAATTAAAGTAATGTGCTATTTGGTGTTGGCCAACATATAGGATTTTGAAGAATTATCATAGCATATGCTATTTCATCAGTTATTCTAAATGTTGCAATACATATTTTAGAGATGGTGTAGGGAGATGTTAAGAAAAGTCGATTTGTCATTTCATGTTGACTGCTATATTAGATTTTGTATAACAGTATATAGCTTCTTATATTGACTACCTAAACTCTTTTATTTAATAAAAATATCAATTAAATTGTAAAAAAAAAGTTATTCTCTATTTCATTTTGGATAGTATATTCGATTCACTATATTCGTGAATGTACATTAGGGTGGTCGTTAGCATTTTTTTTTCGACTTTTTAATGAGTGCCGGGCAGAAATCGCTTCTATAGGCCGAAAAACTCGTGCGCAAATCCC
>JAPYYV010000878.1:0-27535 GCA_030522625.1 Copidosoma aretas
ATGACACATTACCACCTCGGTTTCATTATGTCTGAACCAAAGACATCTCACGGTTTGTAAATCTGCTTACTATATATGCAATAGATGTTTACACTTCTTCTAAACTGTTGAAATATTGAACCTACATGAACTTGACTGTACCCAATCAACAGATGTAAAGTGCTGCTATCTCGGAAAGAAGACAAGTGTCCAAAGTTTAAGTATCATAATCACGAAGAACGAGTACGACTTATTGTTTATGCTCACTTTGAGTGCCTGCTTGATCCCATTAAAGATAACAAGAATGTATATCAGTAGCACACAGCCTTCAGCATTAGCTCCTATGTACAATATAGCTTTGATCATGAAAAATCCAAGTATGTAACATATCGTCAGGGACATCCCGATGCGAGAACACCACCTGAATGGTTCGTTCATGAGCTTGAGCAAATCGCTCTCGATCTTCAAAGTTTGCACGAGAATCCAAGACCAATGAATCAGCTGACTGATGATGCACACGAGGCTTTAAAAATGGCAACAGTGTCACATGTTTAAAAAAACATTTAGCAACATTGACAAGAAAGTAGAAAATCATTGTCACCTGACTGGACAGTAAGTAATTCTTTTTCTATCATTATAAGCTGTAATATTTTCTTGAGTAATACTAATAAATGATTTTTGTTTGTTTCAACTATCAAGGAGCAGCACGCAATATTTGAAATCTTGATACCAGGATGCATCGATGATTCCGGTAGTGTTTCACAACTTGAGTGGATATAACTCCTATTTATTTATCAAAGAGCTAGCTAGGGGATCTAATGCCAATGGACCAATAATGCACATACTACAGACAAAGGAGCAATACATCCCCTTTACAGAGCAGATGGGCAAAAACCAAGTCAGCTTCTAATTTATTGTCTATTTCTGATTTATGCCATCCTATCTTGAGAAGCTAGCTTTATATCCAGAAGGGCTAAAAATAATTCAGATGGAGTTGCAGCATAGTTTGGCTGAGCAAATGAAATTGCTAGCAAGGAAAGGGGTCTTTTTTTACGAGTACACCTCATATTTCGAATAACTTGAGGTGAAAAAGCTTCGTACTGAAACATACCTTTACAGTTATCTTACCAGCGAGCATGTGTCGGAAGAAAATTACGCTCATCTCCAGAAAATATGGGATGTCTTTGGTATATAGACTCTTGGAGACTACTGCGACCTCTATCTGAAGACTGATGTACTCCTTTGGGTAGATATATTCGAAAACTTTCAAGATTGTTGCCTTGATGCTTATGGGCTGAATCCTACCCACTATAATACCACGCCAGGGCTTATATGGGATTCTATGCTGAAGCATACGGGTATTACGCTGGAGTTGTTGATAGACATCGACATGCTCTATTTTATCGAGCGTGATATCCGAGGTAGTATTAGTCGATGCAGAAATCAATATGCCAAGGCTAAAAATCCATACATGGGTGACGAGTACGACAAAGAAGAAAATGACAAGTATTTTCTCCACTAAGATGTCAATAACCTATACGGATGGGTAATATGCAAGTCGTTACCAACAGGAAAATGTTGCGTAATTGTTAGTCGTTGTATGGGGCAATGTAGTGCGCATGTGAGTGACAGTTTGCGCATGTAATTAAACTAACGAAAAGTGTTATACGAAGGCAATACTCATGGCAAAGCGAGGTGAAGCTGAACGACGCTTTTGGTGCACGTGAATGGGCTATGTAATGCTAACGTATAAAAACAGACCAGCCCGACTAAGTATTGCCAAGGCATACTAGCGGTAGGATCTCATGTATGAAATTTTTCTGAGAGAAGTGGACGCCATCTTCTGGCATACATGACTTAATGGAGGCGGTAAAACGCTGCATGAGACATGTTTGACAATTGTGCAGGGTATTTTAAGTAGGTGCCAAAGCACAGCGTGCAGTGCATGTCGTAGGTGCCATAGGCTTCGCAGGGATACTCGGGATACCTTTAAGGTCAGGCGTCTAATGCATAGAGGTTCTTGAAGTATTTAATGTGTCGCAAGGCAATGACTTCTTTAATTAAGCATGTTAATCTAAAAAGCCATAGAGATACAAACGCAAAATAATTTTAATGAAGCTTACATGGAGTAAGAAGTAAAAGCGTAAGAAATAAATAATTCAATATTATTTGCTCTCATGCAGATGGCTATTAGTATAACATAATCATAGGCAGCAAAAAGATATACCCATATATGTATGTCACCAATACAATCCATATGGAACGCTGTTTTACCAACTGGAATAATTTGACCAAAAATTGGCCCTAAAATCTTTGATTTGTCTCAAATTTTTTTTTCGTGTTCTATATCCAAAAAAATGGCAAGGTTTTCTTTAAAATGAATGGGAAATATTAGCAATCAAAAATTTGGCAATCCGTTGATTTTTGGCTTAGAGACTCTGGTTCTGTGTGAGCTTGAGAATACACTTTTTGATTTTAAAGCTATAAAATAAACTTTAATCAAAAATAGAATAATTTACACTATTAACAAATTCATATGTTTGTTAACAATTTAAATGTTTTAATCAATTTTTAACAGTTGCCCTTACCTTGCAGCGAACTTTTAGTACAATTATCGTGTTCTACGTCAAATTATACATAAAATTGTTATTTTTATTGATGAAGAAAGTATTATTACTAATGGAAAAACATTAATTTATCTAGCCCTGCACGACATATTAGTCCGTGGGTTCTATGACACACCATATTTCTAGGCCTCGAATCATTATTTACCGTAATATAATAGGTTATTGAATATTTATTATGAAATGATATTACTCACTACGATTATGACTCCATACAAATGAAAACAAAAGTATCTAAATATTGAAAAAGATTATTGCCGCAAATAGTAAATTTATTTATTACAATTTTAATACATTATTGTACATAGGTACCTCGTTCTGAATTATATTGTACAATATACGAGTATACATTCAGTTCGATGTATAATCTTATTCGTTTAAGAATTTTCTCAAAAGTTTTTTTCGTCCGATGAGAATTGCTTTGCTTCAATTTGCAAACTGAGATCTTAATGATACAATAATACTTTAAAGTTCTTTTTATTGTTATAGCTTTCTGGTATCCTGCTAATGATGGTTTTATTTGCGACAGGTTGTATTCGGTAAAGGTTGTGTTGCTCAAGTAAATAATTCCTTGGGTGTGCTAATAGGATTATTTACTTTTTAAAGAATGGCTCTAGCAGCAAGCCGTTCTAACATTCCACCTTTTCTGATACATGGTTCTTTACCATGCAACGCAACGTTGGAGAAAATGGCCACTCAGCTGTCATTTAAAAACTTTGAGTAAGATTCAAGAAATTTATCTTGTTGTTATATTGTCCGCAGGCCCCAACCAAAAAAAATATTATCTTATTGATGTATTTTAAATGTGTTTTTATGAAATTCACTAATTGTCTTTGAAATAGATGAACATCAATATAATAATGACTTCAATATTCAGAAATGGATAAAAACCTTTTGATTTTCAACTCATCTATATCATCTTAGTAATAAATTGAAAATGTATGTATTACAACATGATCATTAATCTGATGTATACCTTGCATAAAATTTAGAATAATGAAGGCGTCATTTTTAGAAAAATCGCAAATCACGATAAATTCATTTTACAATAATTAATTTTTTTTTATCATTTAAAAATTCTGTTTGTTAATTCAGTGAAAAAGAATGAAGCAATAGTTTGGTGAAGCCGTTACTGCAAATTTGTAAATATTCTGTTACAGTAAATACTTAATGCCATCACTCAACACTGTTTCATTATTGCCAGAATGTGCAGAAGTATCTCCACTGCCAATATTAGCAGCTGATTCTTTGCTTGATACTTCTTAGTTATTGTACGGCTTGAAGGAATAAAAAACCCTATAAGCTATATCAAATTTCTCACGTACATCAGCTTATTTTTGCGTTAGGATCAGGTACCCTTAAACTATTTAAATATGGTATAAGTACGTACCATTTTACTTAATCATTGTTTTACTCGTCCTTAATATCTTCTTCGATATTCTTGATGCGCAGGCTACAGGTGCCAAAATTTTGTTGTTGCAATGAATCTGTAGTGATGCGACATTTATCGTATGTAGCTAATTTTAATTCACCTTTTGCAATATATTGTTCCTCTTTTTGGAGGACTAAGTAATTTCAAAGGATTAAAACATAGATCAGTGCGAATGTTCGTGCCTTATAATTTTCGTGACCCTTTTTTAGGGATTGTTCTATAATTTTTATCGACACTATGCCCTTAGTCGGACACAAAGGGTCACAATTACGAGCAGATAAACCACAATATAGCAAAAAAGTAGCCTTCTTAGGCACAAAGTACGCAGTACAATGAATTAAAAAAAAAACTTAATACACAAAATGAAAATTTTATTTTAATTACCTCATTACCATAGTACTTAAACTATAAGTAATCTAGAACTATAATCACTCAAAGATAGTCACTCGAAAATAGGAGGTGTCATTCACAATTGCTTTTTGGTCTATGACAATACGCAGTAATTATCTTTGAGTGATTGTATTCTATGTGTCCGAGTCAAATTTTTTCCTTAAGGCTTCGAGTTCTGTTGAAAATTGTTCCTTGAAGTAAATTGTTTAGTTTGACATGTCATACATTTTAATTTTCAATAATTAGTAATTCCTATACACATGATACGTAAGTGTTATTGTTATCTGACAATTTTGTCTAGATTTTTTCATACGAATTGTTTCAAATAATGTTTCAATACTTACCATTGATATTTTTACCAAATACTCTCATATTCAAATGTAATACTACGTAACGATGTCTCCAATGTATTCTATGTGCCTGAGGCACCTGTAATAAGACTTAAAAATGTATTTTATTATTATTTGTATACCTTTCAATGTAAATAACCTTGTTCTCATTTATTTTTGTACTTACATAGATACGATTTGTCCTGAAGAGGCTACCATGTAAGTAGCGAAACGTCGACAATGTTAATTTTAAATAAAATAATTGCACTCCATTTTGGCTGTTAATTGACTTATTATTGGATAAAATTATAATATCATTTAAAACATTGAATAAGTTTACATTACGAATCAAACGCATACTCATTGCATGAACTTTGCACCTACCGTAGTAAAACTTTCTTTATTACCGTAATTTGCTAGATGCACGTGAAGGTGAAAATTTTAAACGCAGGTCAACCTCTCTACAACAATAAAGTACACATTTTTTTTATATTATTGTGCTTTGACCACCATCTGGGGTATTTGCACCTACTTTATTCAACTCTATTTTTAAAATGATGTATACACTCGTAGAACATAAAACATTGATGCTTACAGATATTCATTATACATTAAGAATAAAATTGTATATTTTTCTCAGTATAATGCTGATACAATATATCACGTAGTCGCAAGCAATCGTAGGAATTAAATGCTTATTATTATACATTATCGCTTTTTTTAACGGTATTAATTGTATCGGTAGTATTAATTTTGGTAGAGTCGGAACAGTGGGTTTTTCGGCGATGTTGTGGGTTTCAAACCCCGAGCCAGAGCGCACGGAAAAAACTGAGTGATCTGACCGGGAGTTGAACTCACTACCTCTCGAACCGCGTTGTTTCGGAGGCTAGTACTCTATCCACAAAGCCAAAGACAGCTCTATGTAAAGTATATTTTTATTCATCGTAAGTATGGATATACTTCACGTATTCTCTCAGGGGCCTAAGTGGCACTACTATCTTCTTATACCCAGCGGATACTCACACATAGTTTCATATAAGTGATTAATCTTTAATTCATACGGTTTTGTAATAGTAGATAAACTGTGGTGGTCTTTTCGGCCTGGCGATAGCCTCAACACCTCTTGGCCTCATGGCCGCACCCCTATCACCCCTAATACCCCTTCACCCGACTACCTCTCTGGCAAGAGTTCTAATAGCTCAAGATAAAATTGATAATATTTAAAAAGTAAATGTTCATGTTACAAAGTAATATTTACGTTGAGAAAGTAAAGATCTGCATTATCATCGAGGTACTAAGGTGAAAATATACATTATTATCGGTCATTAACGATAATGGAGTGTTCTACCTTGTTTGTGCGGGTACCATAGATTTCTTATGATGGGTGCATAGCAGAAAAACAGCTGAGATGGTATGAACAGTAAGCGAGTGGCTGTACTCCTTTGCGTTGGTTACGCAAAACGTCTCACCATTATAAGTTATGGGTATATACTTTGCAATAATAGTGCTGCTCTAACTAAATTAATACGAATACCATCATCACAAGTGCACCGTATTTCTCACGGTAGCCTTCATCCGCTAAAATAATGATACCACCTCGTCTCTGCTGCAGCCGTTATGGCCGTCATCGTCATCATCGTCGTCATCGAGTGCTTCTTCTCTGCTGCGGCCGTTCTGATCGTCGTCTTCGTCGTTGTCATCGTCGTCGTCGTCTTTGAGTGCTTTTTCCTGCTGCGCTAGCTGTGTATAGCAAGCAGGTTGTATCATGCATCCGTCTCGTCTCGTCATATCAGAGAGAATTCATCTTAGTTAAGTCAGTACTCATCGAGCGATCGAAGAGTGAATATCTTCTATCGCTAAGCATCTCATCCAAGTCGTCACTACGCGTCTCGTCGACGTCGCTGCGGTACGTTTCGTTGCCAGTGCACGTCTAGTCAACGCTGTGTCTATGCGCACAGAAATTTACATAATTTATGTAAATACACGAACTGTCTGCCATATATACTGTCCACACACACACCTTAAGGTGTTTTTTTGTACTATATGAAATCCACGTATTTTCACATGAAAAACGTCGATTCCTGTGCGAATAGACTCAGCGATATAATAAACATAATCTATATAAAGGGATTATTCAACCTAACTATTTCAATATACAACAGAGAAAGGATGGACTCAAATAAAAATATTTGCATATACGTTGAAGAGCTCATTGCATCGTTGAACATGGAGGCTGATAAAGAGCTGGATCATAACTGTACACTCCAACAGAATCTTGATGTAGAACCTAATAAGTAAATCAGTTTGGAGCAAATATTAGAGAATGGTAAGCTAAATTGGGATGCGTTTGTGTAAAATGATTCTAAGGGTAACACTGGTTTTGATATGAAACATATATTTCGATTCTAAGCTTCAGAAAACACGTTCAATCATCATATTTTATCCATATTTAACTTTCGTCGATAACAAAGCTTTCTCTATGAGAGAGGGACATTGGTAATTTTAGTCTGGATCAAAATCTGCAATAGGAAAGATATGTGGAAAATTTTTGTATAATAATAATATTATTGATTAGATCTGTAGCCACACGCCCCCATCTGTGAGAAACATCCGATAATCATATTTTTCTCTCCCACCTTCTTTTTCTTTTATGCCATTTATTTAAAAATACAATTCTAAATATCCAAATAAATATATGGTTAATATATAAATGATTACAGGATGACTTATTTATAATTATTATTAAATATCAACAGTATATTCTCCTTCCATTAGAGGAAATGGTAATAATCTATAGTTTGCAAGCCAGTTTTTTAATGTGTATACGTTTTTTTTCAAGCTTTTTATTGAAGGGCAATCCCATGGGAGTACCCATAATAGTGACTTTCTAACCATTTATTGGTTCTGCATTCTGCAGCCAGTAGTTTTAAACATTTACAAGATGCTTGGAAGCACGGTAGGTACAGTATCATCATGAACAGAAATTATAGCAGCCTCTTTTAACATAAAGATGTTGAATAAGTGTCTAAAGCCCTGGAAATCCACTACATAATCCATGGTGCTCAGACAGTTCCTCGTCATCTTCTGAATTGTAATCTTGTTCTAGAGTTGGCATATCTTCTTCAGGTAGGTCCGTCTAGTAGCTTTGCTCGCTGATGAATGATGGCTTCGCAGGCTTGCAGCCTCCTTATATAGACGTCCTGAACAGCCCCCACTCATCTATCACACACTCACTCACACACACACACATACACACAAACGCATAACCCCTACTCTAGTCTGAAGTGGATATAAGGCAGCGCCAGCTCCGAAGACATAATTCGTTGCCTCGAGCTGGAGCAGAGCACATCGGAAGCAGAGTCCACGGAGATTCACTACGCCAGCGAATCAGTTCAGAGCCATGGCTTCACCCACTCTAGTTGGACAGGGATATAAGACTGCGCTAAGCTCTGGAGACATCATTCATCGCCTTGAGCTGGTGCAGAGAACATCGACAGCAACATCAGAGTCTACAGAACTTGACTACGCAGAGGGTGTTTTCAAAGGATTCCTCCACTTCACTTATTCTGAGATATAAGGCAGCGCTATGCTCCGAAGACATCATACGTCGCCTCGAGCTGAAGCAGAGCATATCTGCAGAGAGAGTCAACGAGCTTTACCACGCCTGCACAGCAGTCAAGAGGAGGATCTTGTTGAATAAGGATGTATTACTTATTACTTATCTTTAATTAATTTTCAAATCACACCTAAACTCGATTGTAAGAGAAAGTATAATCCTGAAGTTAATTATGAGTGAAGAGGATTTTTGGCAACAAGTTTTGTCAGATGAAGACGATCTAGACTTGATAATGCTATCTCTATTAATGTCCTCGAGTTTTGCAATATGTCCTTTTGAAATCATGGATGAGTACTGGGGAGAGACGTGTACGGGAACTGATTCATCTCTCCACAAGCTTCAGTTTCGTATGAAGATTTACTTGAGAATGGAGGCTTCGAGGCAGTAGAGAAGATTATTTCAAACAATGTACTTTTAAGTCCCTTTTACAATGTTGATAATAATGAGTATCCGTCTACCCAAGCCATTTTTACGCTTGATGAGGAGAAGGAAATGGAAGAGGAGCCTTCTTCTTTTTCGCACTTGTCGTTATCAACGATAGATTTCTCAAGCTGGAAGTCTGCAGCAGATGAGATATTGGATCAGTGTATTGATGAAATTTTTTCGGAGACCTCAGAGAAAACAAAAATTTCAAGGTCTGTATCAGACTCAGATTTGCGAAAGTCTTGCTGCAGATGACTGTTGAAGGATCAAGAATTAGAATCTTTAAAACCAACTAAAAAGAGAAAGACATTAGAGAATGAACGTTGAAATATTTTATGTTTATCTATGCAATAATATTGTCTTTGTAAAGTATGAAAAATAGAGAGAAAGTTTATGGAGTAGTTGCATGATATAATTGTACTACACAGGAAGGGGGTGCTGGGTGGAGCTCCTTTCCACTTTCTTTCTATTGATTATATTTTAAGATTTGCAGACTATACTACGAAGTACTAAGATGAAAATTGAATGTTAAGAGGTTAATCACATAATCTAATCATTCAATGTATGATTTTTTTCAGAATTTGGTTCGGATCATCGAGACTATAGCAGACCTGCAATATTTCATGCTCACAGTGAAAATGCTATTAAAATCTTTGGATTATGCATCTAGTATGGACGCAGATGATACAGACTTAGACAGATGGTTGCAATAATCTTTGGAGACAATTGCTACATTGGAAGGATTGCTATCTTCATCAAAATTAACTAGGGCACAGAGAAAATCATGTATATCATTGATAGCTAATTTCGTAAGCGTTAAAAACAAATTGACAAGATTTTTATTTAAAACTGGAGAAGATTTAAGACCTTAGTCAGATATACCAGTGCTACCTCGAACAACTGTTTAGTGAAATGATATAACATCAGCTTTTGATAGACGCATAAGATCAGCTATAATTACGAATCTTGCACACCTAGACATCAAATCATCCTTGGATGATGCAAGATTTTTATTTGAAGAATATCATGGTTGCTCTTCAAGAATACATTAAAATGATGCTGAAAGTAGTGAAATTAAATACTTGAATACCTAAAATACTCCAATTTATAAATCAACAAATCTTAGTGAGTAATTTGATTACCATGTGAGTTAATCATTAAAACAGCAGATAGAAGAGTTGGAAGAAAGAGATTCAGGCTGGTCATTACAACAGGTTTTAAGTTTGACTATAAATATTAACGAGTTCAATCCGATGAAAGGAAGTTCATACATTGACCTATCACGTGTTATTCAGAATAAAAGAGCAAGTGTTGATGGAAAAATGTGATGATAAGTGTCTAATGTGGGCAGTATTATCCGCCATACATCCTGTGTAAACGCACACTGAACGTATTTATCAATATATGCGGTATCAAAATGAACCTCACCCTAGTGGTATAACTTTTCCAGTGTCAGTGAAAGATATTATAAAGTTTAAAAACAAAATACCGTCTCTGTGAACTTACACATGTTCCAGTAAGTTAGACATAATTATACCGCTTCTTCATGCTGTATCACCCATTTAAAAAAAGAAAAACATGTGAATTTATTACTTGAGCAAAATTATTATATTTATTAGAATAAAGAAGAAGAACACGATGAAACTGCAAGTAAAGTCAGTGTTCCCAAACTTAAGATTCCCTACATATGGATTAAAAATCTATCAATATTAGTAAGAATTTAGTTAACTAATCATACTTGTAAATGTTTTATGGATACTTAAACTTTTTCAGCACTGAGCATAAAATTAGAGCACATGAAATTGATTATGCTATTATCAATAAGTGTAAAGTGAAACTTTCTACTAAAGATCAGAGTGTGTTACAATTTATTGATTTTAATCATAAAGAAAAAGTGACTTTCATAACATACGCTGATTTTGAATGTCTTGAAACCTGTGGATGGTGATAAGCGAAAATTTTAAAAACATCAAGCTTATAATATTGGATATTACATTAAATGTAGTTTTTATGATACGCACTTTATCAACTCTAGCTATGGACAAATTCATGAAGATATTGCTAATGCTTAATCTCCTGCGGAATCGTTTGTTAATAAACTAAAAGCTCTCCTCGCAGATAAACTAGGTCAGATGTATAGGGAGCCAACACCAATGAATCTCACTAATGGAGAAACGTTAAACTTTGCGCTAGCTAAATCATGTCATATCTGTGGAAGAATCTTTAAAAAGGGAGAGAAAAAAGTGGGAGATCATTGTCATTTTAGTGGGAAGTTTAGAGGAGAAGCTCATGAAGGTTGTAATATCAACTAAAAAAATCCAAGATACATACCTGTAGTATTTCACAATTTGACTGGATATGACTTTCATTTCATAATACAAAAAAGCTATAGCTGTGGACTTTAAAGAACGTGTTACACGCATAGCGGAAAACAAGAAAAAGTACACCTCTTTCACAAAACATATCGGTGGTAGTGACATCAACTTTAGACTCATCGACTCTTTCAGATTTATGGCGTCATCGTTAGAGAAGTTAGTATCTTACTTACAATTAGATCGATATGATATAACTTCAGGGGAATTTCCGCAAGATGGTTTTACTGAAGACCAAATAAAGTTATTATTAAGAAAAGGTGTTTTTCCATACGATTATGTCAGTTCCTTTGAGAAGCTTAAAGATATGAAGCTGCCTAGTAAAAAAGACTTTCATATTAAGATCACTGACAGCGACACCTCTGAAAACAAATACAATCATGCTGTAAGTGTATGGAATATATTTAACATCAGAACTCTTGGTAAGTACTCAGATATGTACTTAAAGACAGACCTGTTGTTGCTTACGGATGTTTTTAAAAATTTTCGCTTAACGTGCATAAACACGAATGGACTTTACCCTGCACACTACTACACTACACCTGGTTTGATGTCGAACTCTATGTTAAAATATACTTAAGTTGAATTGAAGCTTCTAACTGACATAGATATGTTGTTGTTCATTGAAAGAGGCATTAGAGGTGGTATTAGTCAATGCTGTAACCGTACGCTAAGGCAAATAATAAATATATGGCTGATAGTTATAATCCTGAGGAAGAAGAGAAGTATCTAATGTACTATGATGCAAACTCTCTACAGGTTGGCAATGACGCAGACCTTACCATATGGTGGCTTTAAATCGGTGAGTGATCTCAACAGACCCAATATTTGTTCACGCTCCTGCCGTTCACTTTTACAGCTATATATTGGAAGTTGACTTGGAGTACCCTTGAAACTTACATGATAAACACAAAGATTTACCTTTGTGTCCAGAACATATGACTTCACCTGGTACAAGGCAAAGAAACTTATGACTACATTGTACAACAAAGATCGTTACGTTATTCATTATAAAGCATTGAAACAAGCATTGAAGCATGGATGAGTTTTACGAAAAATTCATAGAGCATTCAATTCAATCAAAGTCCATGGTTGAAGCCATATGTTGATTGAAATACTGAGCAAAGAAAGAATAGTAAGACTAAGTTTCAAAAACCCTTCTTCATTTTCTTGATTAACGCTGCGTTCGCAAAAACAATATAAACGAGCGGAAAATAGTCCACATGAAACTGGTTGATAAGTGGCATAGACGCTACAGTGCTGAGACTCTCATCGCTAAGCCGAACTTCCACAGTCGTACAATATCCGCTGAAAATCTTGTTGCCATCCAACTTACACGAACAGACATTGCAATTAGTAAACCTATCTACGTTGGACTCGGTGTACACGATATCTCAAAAAATCTGATGGATGACTTTCATTATTCGTACATGAACCTACGTTTTGCAGGTATGTGCAAGTTATTATACACGGTTATTGATAGTTTGATCTATGAAATTCGAGATAAAGACATTCATAAAGAAATGGGTGAAGATATAAATAAGTTCGATACATCAGATTATGTAGACGATAAACCATTCGACATACCTCGAAGAAAAAAAAAAGTGATTGGGCTTGTGGAAGATAAGTGTTGTGGTAAAATTATGCTCGAATTTAGCGGTCTTCGTAGTTAAATGTATTGTATTCGTGTACAAGATGATAAGTTGATTAAAAAAAGCAAAAGGTGTGAAAAAAACTGTGGTTAAAACAAATATGAGTTTTGAAGACTATAAAGACTGTCTTTTCAATAAAACCGTAGTCATATATGTGAAAAATCTCATACGTTCAAAGCAACATAACTTCCACACTGAAAAACAGCCAAAAATAGCTCTAAGCGCGAAAGATCATAAGCGCAATCTGCTGCCGAACTCTACAGACACGCTGCCTTGGGACATAAACTCATCATTGATGAGAAGGATGAGGCATTGTTACAAATACTCCTAGAGGGGGTAGAAAAAGATGGAGAGCCCCAGCCAATGGAGGTAGGAGATATTGAAGTGGGGGAAACCCCTGAGGATAGCCCTATATCAGGAGGTACTTCATCCTGCAGAGCTCATTCCATCACCAGACGAGCCAAAGAGCACATCGAGTGCTCCTAGGAAGAGACAAATGCTTTAACTCTTAATATTCTTCAAAAGATTGACACTCACTTCGTGGTGAGTCACTACTTTTACGTTGATATACTGTAAGCTATAGATGTAAGCTAATAAATTTGCTGCATTATACCACATCGCTAACAACAAGTAGCTTCCAACAAGGAAGTTACCAGAGTTGGAGAAAAAGCGAAAATAGATGGTGACTGAGCTCAAGTAGGTCAACACCCGCTTTGATTCTAAGATTCTTATCACCGGCGAATTTCAAGTATTCATTCCAGATCATGTTTCAAAGTTATCGAAAAAAATTATGACCAATATTGGCCTCGTACACAATTCTAAGACAGCACCCCCAGTCAAGGGACTTGAGAACGTTCTTAACATCAACATATATCAACTCATATTTTTGTCCCTTTCTATTATAGGCCAGACGATCTCAAGTCACTCAGCTGGGGGGCACTGTTTCGGAATTGCGCACGAGGCCAATAGCGAGTTGCGAAAAAATGTTCAAAAGTTGGCTTTAATCATAGTTCGACATGGTGATAATAAATTTGAATTTATTGATTTGTAAGCTCATTTTTGTGATATAAGTTTTCATAAACAAATTTGTTTGCATCAACAAATAAAGAGAATAAAGAAAGAAAATGTTCATGGAGGTGGAAATGTTTGAAAGATAGGTTGTTTCTTACACGAGGGAGTGTTAGTCGGGGTCACTCTTCTTATTTTATTATTTTTTTCATTAAATGTCCGATTTATTAACCCAACTATTATGTGAGTTTTCAAACCCCAGCCACTTAACAAAAATTTGATAACTACATTTTTTAAGAACTTTATCAACAAGATAGACACCTGAATATTTAGCCTTTAAAATTTCTTGCCCGTAAAAGCCTCTAGATACAGGCTGATATTCATAATCTTTCAAATCGTAAGTATTTGGATTTGTTTTTGATACTTCAGCAATTGTACAAATCTCTGCCGATCAATTCGGTGTATAGCCCTTTCCAAAAACATATTTTACTTTGCTCATACGTACTTTATCATTAATTTTGAACTCTGGCTTATTTCTTTAAAACTATCTTAACGTTGATAGCGTTTTAAAATTTGAGCTTTATTAGGCGATGTTATATCTTTTAGTTTTATGCCTGTTGTACGATGTTTTCGGTTACTATTGGCTGCAATCAAATCTAGCAGTTGATAGAGCCATTTATAGTTGCCATTTAAACTGAATTTAACCCACATTATATTTTTCAATGCGCGATTAAATCTTACATATTGATGCTTTGGGGTTGCTGTATGTTGAGTACAGATGAATATTATATACTTTTTCATTAGATCTTGAAAACTCTTATAATCAAACTCTTTACCTCTATCCGTATGCAAATTTGATGGTACTCGACCTCAACTAAGTATAGATTTTATTACCGCCATGACGTCATCTCCTATTTAACGTTTTACTGGTATGGCCGATGCATACTTTGATAATATGTCGATTACGATTATCTTGTACCTATAACCTTTGTTTTCTCAAGCATAAGGTATGATTTTAACAAGATCAGCATGCTAAGTTTCATCCAATCTTCGTATATCATACTTTCGACGTGGATAGTTTCGACAAGCTGGTTTGTGGAGCTCCTCTACTACAGTTTTCTTCTTCCGATTTATCCTCGTTGGTATCTGGTAAACGAGTGTGATGAAACATCACAAATACAACCAGTATATTGCTCGGGACATATTCTCTGCTCTTATTATATTCTGAAATGATGTTGGAAATCGGAGCCAATGCCTCTTTCATAGTAAATATTTCCTGCTCTAATTTTACTATTTTCTGTGTGAATAAGTCATTTAAACTATGTAACATTACACTTAGCTTATCTCGCTCATCTTGCTCATCTATTATAACTTGTTTCTCCTTCTGAAGAATGCTAAGATTCATGGCATCATTTGGGTTAATTGCTGCTGGAAAATTGCATAATCTCCTGTTACCTAGTTTATACTGTCCAACAACAGTGATTTTGTATCAAATACCGAGAGGTCCTCGGTTGCTGCCTTCAGTCTTACCCAGCTTACGTCCGAACATGTCGATGCTCATATCGATACTGACGCAGATGCATGCATGCATCAATATGTATACTCTTCTTGTCGCAACTCTTTAATAATCGATATCATCTTATTATCATGACTATGATTCCCTGCTGATATTTCAGCTACAAGTAATCGAAGTCAATCAACTAGCTCATTAGGATCGTTCCAATGCACATAATCCACTTGCTGCTTTGCTCCTGCAATTTTGTAGAAAGGCAGGAATGATTTTTTTTTTCCGGCAATAAGATCAAACATTAGAGCTATAATTTAATAAATTTATTACCATTATGCGTTCGAATAGTTCCTTTTTTGCTAAATCCTTTTCGATGTGCACTTGAAGTTTGCAAGAGTGTGTAATGTTTAGCGAAATCATCCTGAGTTATGTGAGAGGTGTCAGGATGTTTTTTTACAAGTAGCTCCATCAATCCAACACTCATAGGATATTTTAACTCATTCATTCTGATTTCGTTGTTATTAAAATTTATTAATGAATTTCTAAACTTATACATTCCATCTTCTTTTCAAAGCCCGTACACTAAATGTAATAAATCTTTCTTATTTTCATCAACTATTTGTAAATATACGTTGTTGGACGTGTTCTCATTTCCATCATCAGTTTGTAGATAATAATATTTATACTATCATCATTATCATCATTATTATAATTATTATAGCTTTGATTAATCGCAGACTCAAACATCATATCGTCATCATATTATTTTTTTTATTTGATTGATGGGTAGCTGGTTCGTATATCGGTCATCAAAATAATTATGAGTAACAGAATAGTCTATTTTATTATTCACTTTCTTGGATTCAGTAATTATTTCCATGAGAGGATCTGTGATTGGTTTAAAAATTTCACTCAATTGTTTTTCAACCTTATCTTTTCCAAACTCTAAGAATCTGTACCTCTTTTTCACAGCTTCTTTTGACTTGACTAATTGATCAAGTACGTCTTTTTCTTGCTCGTACATGTTGACACTTAAACGTCTTAGAGTGAACTGATAAGTTTGCACTATACACATATTAATAGCAAAGTCGTCGAAATCTTTGTGATATCGACCGCTATTCATTCGTCAGTCCATGTCAATAACAACAAATCCATATGTATCATCATTCCAACAGTTGGAGCGTAGTTCTTTAAACTGACTATAGGACATATCGGAATTAACATGATCATCATATACGCGTTTTAAATTGAGCTCATCTTGTCGAAACAGAACCCAAAGATTAACGTTATCTCCCACGAGGTGTTTTCGTACTTGTGCTTATGACTGACAGAGATAGAAGCAGTACACATTTTTATGTTGTCCAATGCAGTAGAAAGCTCTCACAATATCCTGTTTTTCACATACTATGTCATCGAAAATCATAATAGAATTTTGTAGAGCAATGTGTGGAGATACTACTGCTTCATTTTCACTGAAAGGAAAGTACTGCACACCATCTATAGGTTCCAATAGCTCTTTCAAAAACCTATATTTTGGTTGGTTGAGTGACTTTAAAATACAGATGGATGTTTTCAAACCTTAATCCATTAGGATGTATAATTAAGGCTAATAAACTGTTCGTCTTACCGCAATTAGACGGACCGCAGAAAACAGCACAAATACTGTCAGGCAGTAATTCACCGTGTCGATTAGAGCGGTTTTCCTGTTTTGCAACAGCTTCAAAGTTTGGTACTTGCAATTTCACGGATTTCTCTTTGAACTTCATGTCTGCACTATACGACGGCTTGATTACGACTGGCGTATATATTACGAATACAGTGCTTTTACAATCTACTGTCTGCGCATGCACATTGTTCGGTGGCTTGATTTCTACTGACTCAAGTCTATAAATACAATGAATCCATTCTCTAGTGCTCAGTCGTGATCCAACTACCGAAGAAAGATGATCATACATAGTAAGAGAGGACGCGGTCGTCTTAATAGTTTTAAATAATTTACCTATAGAAATTGACTTACCAGGCTATCAGTACTGCATTCCGACACTAAACTTACAAAACGTCTCGCTAGAGGTGATCTTGGTATAAATCTATTGAACGCAACGTGCAAGGAGCACGATATAGCTTATTCTTAGAACCAAGAAAACATTAAGGTTAAAAACTTAGCTGCTAGAGTTTAAGATAGGAGAGCTTGGCAAAGAGGCAAGGCCGGAGATTCGATCATTGGTGAGACGTCGGCTGCTCTCTAGTGATAACGAGCTATAAAGCCACAAAAGTAAATTGGGTATGGGTTTAAAATCTAAGAGGAAGGATTAGAAGAGAAATAAAAATCATGCACTTTCTTTAATACAGTTATTAAAGTTGCCTTGCGAGAAATGAATACGAAGAGCAAAGATGCACAAAAAGTTGTTAGTTCTGTTTTAAAAGGTGCGCGTAGTGTAGTAAAAAAAGTAGGTGGAAACAGTTCATTAAAAAACCGTTTATTTTACCCATCCCTGCTACAATTGATGGTGCATTACCTCTGATACCATTGCTTTCTATCTTGAGTGCAACTGAAGCATTAGCAAATAAAGTAGCAGAAATATTAAAAATTAATAATGCAACTAAGGAAGCTAAACAGCAACTGCTGTTAAGGGTAAAAAAAAAAAGGTCAACAAACTAAAAACAGCTGGTAGAGCTTTAAGTAACGTTCAATTACTCAAGTATGCTATAAAATTGAGAACTCATTTTCGTGAAGTATTTATTCGAAACGACTTACCTGCAAACGAGCTATGATATCGAACCGCAATAGTAAATCTTGACGATAAGAATGGATCTGGAACTCACTGGATGGCATATAGAAAATGTGGTAATGATGTCACCTACTTTGACATCTTTAGTGATCTGCAACCATCAATTTATTTAATGCTGTACTTCGGAGTTAATAAGGTTAAGTATAACCATCAAAAATATCAAAATTTGCATTCTTACTATTGTGGCCATTTGGGTTTACGATTCTTGTCAAGAGGATTGCCAAAAAGTATATAAGGTGGTATCATAGTCGGAAATCATTCATTCGCTCTTCAGCAGTCATGGAAGAAACATTGACGCTAATTATCTCTGGTACTTCTTCTATATTGGAAGCTCAGTATATTTTACCTATCGAGTTATCACCAAAACATAACTACGTTCTTGGTTTAGTATAACTCCTGATGTTTACTTCAATGCCAAATATTGATAAAAACAATAATCAATTTCACGAAGATGATCGAGTAGTAACATCTCCAACTGGTAGCAATAAAATTTGAGATATTGAGTTATTTTTGGTTGACATATTAGAATCTGATACTATAAGTATTGATATAAAACCGAATAATAGTCCACTTCGTAGCGTAATTACGTGTAGCCATACTACTGATTTCAGACCAACTCTTCGGTTTCACTGAACAAGTTCTCGAAGATCACTTCACTCATAACTCAGACTTATCTGTAGCATTACAAGTTGAGTGCATCATCACTACTAAAGCCTACATAAACGGAAAAAAGATTCATACGATTCACGAATTTTTCATAGCTGTACCACCAGGATACAAAATCATCAAAGTGCCTTCACGAATAATATATTTACCAATCGTTGGACGCATTATAGACCACATACAACTACGCATAGTCGATCAGGACGGTGACTTAGTCAATTTTCGTGATGAGGTTATAACAGAAAGGTTGTATATAAAACCCACGCTCTAATAAAAATCGTCTAAAATCATAAAAAATATATAAGTAACTCGACATGCAGTCCAGCACTTAGTCAACAACGAGCTTATGAACCGTCAACGCGTCGGCGCAGACAGCTAAAACGTCAAAAGCTAACAAATAAAAACATACAATTTCTAAGAAATCTAGGATTAAACATAAAATACTCTGGTGGAAAATAACTTGCATATTCTTATTTTGTTGCATTAAACATGGAAGAGATTCTAAATATTGATTCTTCTGTCACCTTTGACGAAACCATCGCACACCATGAGATGCATGCTTATGAACCGTATGAATCTGCAACTTACGGCAATAGTAATGAAATCCGTATTTTAATTTAGCATTAAGATTTATGTTTGCTACCATCTTGCAGTTTCTTACACATTTACGGGAAACCAGCTAAAGTAGATGGTAATATAGAAACGACGAATACTCTATTGGTGAATAACACCATCTGTTACTTATTTGAAGAAATTAGATACGAAATAAACACTACAGACATGGATGAGTGTAAAAATGTACGTCTGATGACCCTTACGAAAGATTGGTTAACACTTAGTCAAATCAAAACACATTAAGTTAGAATGCAGGTTGGAGAGGCCATGATGATTCCTCTCAGTATGACATTAGGTTTTGCTGAAGACTATCGTAAGATTGTTGTTAATGTAAAACACGAACTTATACTTACCAGATCAAGAAATAAGCTAAATGCAGTTGTTAAATAAGGAATCCCTACTCAGGGGCTAATCAGCCACCAACTTCGGAAGAGTTTAAAATAGTAATATTTAAGCTTTATTGGCTGCTACCATATGTTGTAAAGTCAGATTCTCATTAAATTCGTCTGCTTATTTATTTACAAAAACATAAGTTTATATCTATGAGTTTCCTAACTTGGGAGCTCTATGAATGTCCACTCTTACCCACAACATCGAAACGTATATGGGCCATTAAGACACTAAATCAGTTGGAAAAGCCGCGCTATGCGATATTAGCCTTTTAAACTAATTGCAAAAATCGGAAAGATGCTAGTGCTAGCAATTTCGATCACTGCAATATAAGAAACGTCAAACTCTACTCAAATTTACAGTATTGTCCTTGCGGCGATCTTAATCACGATATAACACACAATTATTCTGCATTGTTATACGATATATATGCCAATTTTCGGAATTCATGTTACAATAAAGATCGTGCACCTTTATTGGACAGATATGGTTTTCTAAGCTTTTATCGTCATTGATTGCTCCAAGAAAAATGAGTTGTTGAAAAATGCGCCAGTAGCAGTACGTCTAGAATTTGAATCTCATGATAACTTTTCCGCCAACACATCAGCCTATTGCTCGATTTTAAATAATCGCATTGTGCAGTACAGCCCGATGAGTGCTGACGTCAAGAAACTTGTGTAATGTGGTGGTGGAGGCTAAAGCTATGAAGGCTGATGTATAGCGCTGCTAACATCATTTATCTTCCAGCAATTATGAGGAAAGGTCGACAGAGCAGAGAAGAAGAAGAAGAGAATAAATGACGACAAGTAGAGTGAGAAGAATTTGAGAAGAAATACGCTGAAGAGTGGGCACAAAAAAAGATGATAAAAATTGTAAAATCTTTAAAAAAATGATATGTCGCAAAAACCAATTATTAGCGAATTCACCAGCGAGGTGAAGTATCAAAAGCTTTTAACCAGAGATGACGATGATAAAAAATCTTGGCTTGAAAATTTGACAGAAAAGTTTTCAACCTATAATTCATCATTACCTGAACGTGAAGGTTATAAAAAACTAAAATAAATCGATTACATGGTTGATATGCAGAGCTTCAAACAGCCCATCAACGATTTAGTTCTCAAAGAACTAGCTATTCTACCGCTTTAGTCTGATCGTGAGCCTATAGTGTTTTCCTTTAAGGAACCGTTTCCATGACAGCGACTCTCAGACAAGTACAAGAGAGAAATAATTTGGCTGAAACGCAGGTTTCACGGTATTCCATAGGAATCAGGAAATTTTCATATACACCACCATTGGCACGATTTTTCGAGAACACTTACAAGACGCCAAAAAAGTGTATGGGTTTGGCTCTTTAAGAAAAAAATTGTTAGAGAGGTTTAAATTAAAATTTTCTGTTATAACAAATTCGGCTATCCTCCAACTAACAAAATAAAACTGGCCACTGTTTGACCGCATCATAATGGAGCATACAAGGTAACTGTGCTTATTATAATGTAAAACTGTACGGAAAGTTTTTACCCGACTTACCTGAGTCCATGGAATGGATATAAATTTATGATAACGATGATGACTAAAATAACTTTGTATTTTGCAATACAATTTTTTTATTTATAATATTTAGTATGTAAGAAATATTTTTTACTTGTGTGAAAGTATACGCTACGTAACGGCTAGTTAGATTATAATCATGGTTTTAATTTCTCTTTGACTCATTTTAATTTAAATTTTCATGTTAATAAAATTACAAAAATAATAAATATCAAAAAGAAAAGAAAAATTAATCATTCTACTCTAAGAAGGTGGGGTAGTAGGGGGGAAGTTAGGGTATAGTAGGGGTGCGGTCGTGAGGCCAAGGGGTTTTGCCAGGCCGAAAGAACCCTCATAGTTTACCTACTTGAAATATTTCATGCATCTATTTATACTTTTGGATACTTTGATACTTGCAACGGGACAGTTCATTATGAACTTATATTATGATACTTAACATTAGGAAATTGTCAACTATTCAATCGGGATAGACAGACCGCGAGCCGAGGGAATAAAGGCCTTTCAAGAGCCCGAGATGAGCAGTTCTCTCCAAAGCTAGGACACGGCCTTGCCGTAGTGTACCGAGTCTCATACGGTGCTCAGACTCGACTCTTTAGTCGAAGCTAACTGAGCTCGCTCAATCTTCTCGACGTTTTGGGTATAGTACAGCTGGAGTCAGTATATTTAAGTTCGGAAGTGATCTGATCACAGGAAATCAGTGCTAGCGCTTAATGAACTCGAGATCGTAGAAGTAGATCTGGAAGGGGGACAGCAGAGCTAAGAGACAGAGAAAGAGCACGTCAACTATCAGCGGAGAAGTAAGTAAGACTGATCGGAGTTCTATCTGGGAATTTTGGAAGTTGACCGCTATATGCGACAGATACAACTTTTCCCCAGGTAGTCGAGTCCTCTCAAATAATGCTTACGAATCGTTCGGACGAAGTACCTAGGAGATTAAATGGGATAGCCCCGTCACCCTAGTGAACCTGAGACTGGACCTACTGCGAGGCGGAACTTGGTCGTAGAATCGTTGAACTAACCTTATCTGTGAGTAGTTGTGAATTTCTGTGCTCTACTAATCTCACATATGGATCGTTGATAACAGCACTGCGTTCTGTTATACCGACCCCTTGCGAGAATATTCTCCTACGTGTACCACTTATCGATGAAGTCAGAAGTATCGGTTACCTCCGGAGTGAGTTTAAACAGCCCGCGAAAATTTAATTTATTGAATAACCATTAAATATAAGAGTTGTATAAAATAGACCGAACATTTGTGATTTAATTATAGGAATATTTAATTGTTCATTTCGATGGACCCAACCCCTATTTCAGGTGACGTGCGGGTATCTTTTATTATACTTTCTATTTTACTTAACCAAAAAAGAAAGATTTTCTCATATGTTCGTGTCATACTTTTAACTTACTTAAAATTAGTTTGAGACGATAGTAAGAGACATTTAAAGAAATCAAAATTTATGAGCGGGATCAATAAAGCGATAATTTCTTCTTAATCATTGCCCTGAATTCCACAGCTATGTGTTAGCTCTTGATTTAATGATATAGATATTCTTATATTTTCTCATCACCAGGACTTTGCGGTAGAACCACTAAAAAGGGGAGTCACACACTTTTAATTATGGTCAAATATGATTCGCATCAAAAATTATTTTCCAAACATTTTTCATAAACGATGTTGTTGGGGAATGCTCAAGGAGCATCTATGATGGTTAGCCGCTGAAACCTCAGCGGAGCGGTGAATGAGGATGGAGGTTCACACAATTAGCATTGGAGAGAATAACTTTTATACTTATTCATTTATTGAACGAAAAACTCCTAGTATACAGCACATTGCTTTACATAATTCTTACTTTTCACCTCACACTCACACGCGTCGGTCACGTGGCAAAGAAGCGTACTCTCACATGCCTGTTTTCTTTCGTGTATAAAATCACACTTCTCCTTTTTCTTGTCTACAATCAAACGCAGAACAAGTACACGTACCTTTATACAGTCAACTAATACACATAGTATGCGAGAGGGACAGACTCTGCGCGTGCAGAAGACCCAATTTCTAGCAGTCAAGCATACTGGGCTTCCAACGCACACGTATACTATGAACAACTTCGTCACACGGAATTCTTTAATAATTCATTCTCCAACAAGCCGCGCCTTAAAATGTCAATTTTAACAGATACCATCCAACCTACTTAACCTAAGCAATGCACCAACTAATAAGTCTAACGTTTTTAATTCTAGAACGCTGAAGATAACAACTTCTCCATAAGAAACAGAGCTGAATAACATATTTTAGACGTATTTATTGATTTACGTAACTTATCTATCAGATTCTTAAAGTAAATTGATACAATAATTCGCAATATAAAGTAAATTTCAAAATAGAGGTAAAAGTCAAGATAACTTCATTAAAAAATAAAAATTATTAACCTCGAATTTCAGTATAACACGATTTGAAACAAATAATTTCCAATTTGATGTATTAATGGTTTTACGATAAATAACAGCACCGAGTAGATGCGTCAGCAAACCCATGAAGTTCGTGACAGGCATTGTTGATATGAAATTGATTCCATCTAGGAATGTGAATTTGTGATGATTCGATTAATGACTTAAAGTACTTATGCATAAAGTGGCAATTTTATCATTGATTACTTCATCCCATTTTGTCTCTGATTGCCATAATTTTTGCATGAGAAGTTTTCCTGTGACAACAACTGGTGAAATCCAGCCTAAAGGATCAAAAAGTTGAGATATGAATGACAACACCACTCGCTTGGATAGCACTTCGGAGGGTCAAAGTTGATAGTGAACGTAAAAGTATCTGATGATGGATGCCATTGGAGACCTAGGACTTTAACATCATTTTCACTTGATATTAAACTGTTCCAGGCAAGGCCATGATTTGTAGGGTCTATAATTGCTATTAGATTTTGTTTATTGCTTGCTTACTAGCGTAATTTGTATAATGTACATTGTATAATGTTTAAGATCACACTGTCTACGACATCGCGAGCTAGAACATCTTTAACTTTATGTCCTATACCTAAACAATTTAGACATAGTCTCAACGATCGCACTTTATCATAACGATCAAACACAGATAATTCTTTAAAAGATGTACAGGCATGAATTTTATAATCATTTTCACAGAGCGGACAAAATAATAGTGGAGATCCAATATAAGAATTGACTTTAAATGGTTTTGGTTTCGTTAAACTTTGAATCATCTGTGATTGATTGTGAGTTTGTTTAGAACTTGCTTGTGTCCATTTCTTTTGTAGCTCAGCATGATTGAGGGATTCCAAAACTCTTATTCTTTCAAGTAAAAATTGATCAAATCCTTCATACTGTGGTATATCAGTAAAAGCTACTATGCTTAACTCCCAATAACGCTCAGTTTGTTGGTCTAACTTATCTGATAAAACATGAATAAGAAAAGCACCATAATGTTCAGTGGGACATCCAAGAGTATTTAACGCAGCGAGGTTATATTTAACAACATTTCTTAAATTATGTAAACCATAAAGTGCGGATTTTTTTTTTTATCAATTCAATTTTCTAAATTTCAGGAAAGTGTGCTTTAGTGGCAATTCTCTTATTTTCATAGCGTGCTATAAGCAGAGTCCATGCTATTTCGAAATTACAATGAGCAAACTGTACATTGTCAATAATTTCAGTTGCTTCACCTTTATCACTTGCTTTCAAGTAATAAAGCTTTTCGATACCTTCTAAATACGCGTTCGAGATTACAAGAGTTTGAAATGAATCGCGAAATGGGATCCATTCTGTTAGTTTACCTGCGAAGCACGGTATTGTCAGCTTTGGAAGACTGATGTGCGTATCTGGTACTGGAACTGTAACTGGAGAGTGAGGACTGGGCGGAGTCGCTGCATGAAACCAGAGGGCCAATTAATCCTTAGCGCTTATGTACTGAATTTCTGCATCTTCAAATTGATTTTTCTTAAAGTATCCATTTTTGGATTGATCAATGGAGTCAGCCAAAATTCGAATCTTCTGATTAGTGGTTACACAATCAATCAAGCATTTTTCTAAGTAAGCAGCTTGGGTTTGGAGAATAGGTATTACACGATGTTTACTTTTCAATGTCTTTGAGTAGTCGGTAGCACGAAGCAGTGCATCTATTGCTGTCCTTTGACTAGCATACAGAGAGTTAATTTCAGCTTGAATCGTTTCTTAAGTTTCTTCATCCATGTTGACAAAGCAAGTGTGCATTCAAATACAGCTATCTACTATGGCTTTCGGCGAGCCGTATGCCTGTGTGTACGTGAGAGCACGTATCTTTATATATGCAGTGGCTTTCGGCGAGCTGTGCGCCTATGTGTGCATGGGAGCACGAATCTGTCCCTATATACAATGGCATTCGTCGAGCTGTGCCCCTTTGTGTGCATGAGAGCACGAATCTATCTATATCTATACACAATGGCTTTTGGCGAGCCGCGCGCCTACCTGTATGCGTAAGAGCTAAACCTTATTTGTTTACCGTGGCTTTGGGCAAGTCACGCACCAATACGTGTTTAACGTTAACTTTCTAGAATTTTCGAGATACTTGATTAACGAGACTCAAGATGGCCGTCGTTTTACTTTAACTGAGTACACGACAAAAGAGAGCGTATTTAAGGCTTTACTTGTTGATGATGGCGCGCTTCATTTTGAGAACGCGCTGTCTTCATACTTCTTTTGAATGAATGATGACGCGAGCTAGAATGCCTCCGTAGATGTTTGGACCCTCTATGAAGGCTGCTTCGATTTAAATCTTGTTAACACCATCCTGGCAGCATCGCAATTTGTTAGGGAATGCTCAAGGAGCATCTACGGTGGTAAGCCGCTGAAACCTCATCGGAGCGGTGGATAATGATAGAGGTGTACGCAATTAGCATCGGAGAGAATAACTTTAAAAATTATTCATTTATTGAACCGAAAACTCCTAGTCTACAGCACATTGCTTTACACAAGTCTTACTTTTCACCTCACACACACACACCCGTCGGTCGTGTGGCGAGAAAGCGTACACACACATGCCTGTTTTCTTTCGTGCATAAAATCATACTACTTTTTCTTGTCAACAGTCAAACGCGGAACGAGTACACGTACATTTATACAGTCAACTAATGCGCATAGTGTGCAAGAAGGTCAGACTCTGTGCGCGCAGAAGACGCAACTTCTAGCAGTCAAGCAAAGTGGGCTTCCAACGCACACGTACACTATGAACAACATCGTCACACGGAATTCTTTAATAATTAATTCTCCAACAAATTCAAAGTTATCTTTACTGATAAACTTTTAAGGTAATATGTAAGTTGTCAACCTAGAAAATTAGTAAGACTTAATGTTCCATGGGTTATTTGATAAATAATCAAGTAAAATATTTTTTATAGTTCATTGGATCCCATAGCTAGCTCTTCAATAAATAAATGGGAGTTACATCCACTCAAGCTGTGGAACACTACCGGAATCATCGATGCATCCTAGTATCAAGATTTTAAATATTGCATGCTGCTCCTCGATAGCTGAAACAAGCAAAAATCATTTATTAGTATTACTCAAGAAAATATTACAACTTATAATGATGGAAAAATAAATACTTACTGTCTAGACAGGTGACAATGATTTTCTACTTTCTTGTCAATGCTGCTAAATGGTTTTTTGAACATGTGACACTGTTGCCATTTTTAAAGCCTCGTGTGCATCATTAGTCAGCTGATTCATTGGTCTCGGATTCTCGTGCAAATTTTGAAGTTCGAGAGCGATTTGCTCAAGCTCACGAACAAGCCATTCAGGTGGTGTTCTCGCATCGGGATGTCCCTGACGATATGTTACATGCTTGGATTTTTCATGATCAAAGCTATATTGTACATAGGAGCTAATGCTGAAGGCTGTGTGCTACTGATATACATTCTTGTTATCTTCAATGAAATCAAGCAGGTACTCAAAGTCAGCATAAACAATAAGTGGTACTCGTTCTTCGCGATTATAATTCTTAAACTTTAGATACTTGTCTTCTTTCCGAGATAGCAGCACTTTACATCTGTTGATTGGGTACAGTCAAGTTCATGTAGGTTCAATATTTCAACAGTTTACAAGAAGTGTAAACATCTATTGCATATATAGTAAGCAGATTTACAAACCGTGAGATGTCTTTGGTTCAGACATAATGAAACCGAGGTGGTAATGTGTCAT
>JAPYYV010000879.1:0-29236 GCA_030522625.1 Copidosoma aretas
AGCAAAACTTTGTATTTTTTTAAGAATAAAGCTAATAGTAATTTATTTAGTTACACTAATAATCAGTCTGAATTAAGTGTTTTAATTAACTAGTATTGCCTCACAGACATACATTCAGTAGCTGTAGAATATGTCATGATTTTTAATTTTTTTCTAGGAAGAACAAAAAATGCATGGGCACTGGAGATATTTTTAACAGACGGTGCCGTGGAAAATCTTCTGTTAAGGAACTTGCATGTTAAATCATGTTTTTTTTGTCATAATAGAAAAATGATACATTTAAAAATTTCTCTTTAGCCCACTTAAAAAGAGTGGCAGCTGTCAAAATAGCTTCATTATGCTTTGCCTGAATGCTCGCCCGTGTAGCTTCTTGTTTGAGTACTGCACCAACTCCATCGCACGCTCCTTTTCCATGAGCTGTCGCGTAGAAATGCCATTCAGCACGAACCTTAAAATCTATTTCATGATTAATCAGATTGCTTATTTGATATTTGTTCTTGTAATGTTGCTTTGCTCCGTCACTGACGTAAATTATCTTCTGTATTTTTGGGCACAATTTTTTAACTTCGGGTATAATGGCTTGTTGCATGATGTAGACTGCGGTTGTGTCATGCGTTGTACTGTCTGATAAAAGAATGAAACTTTTATGTTTTGTCGTTCCATCATGGTTGTAGTAGATAAGTACTGGATGCACAGTGCACTGATCATTGTTGTAATGAAATCCCTGCGCCGCATCCTGAACTACGCAAGCAAAATTTTCTGAAAAATCTGTGGGACTAATAACCTCATTGTCTTTGATGTTATTTTTTAGAGTAGAGATATATTCTGATTGTGTCTTTGAAATAAAATGATAAGTTATAAGTGATTCTAAGGACATACGAAATTCTGTATGAAATTCATCTAACAATAAACAATTTTTAATAAGATTACATCTATTTGTCGTCTTCCAGATACTATATGTGATTTGTGAAATTCCGTTGTCAACTAATAGATCAAAAAGATATTTTATAAAGAAGTCCATTTTAGGACATTTCTTACACTCTAGTAAGTAACATGCAGGCAAAGGATTATCACATAAAATGTGTTTTAAACAATCTCCAATACTTTTTAATACAATTTCGCTATTTTCTGTTAATCTTCGCAAATTTACTGCCTCCAACATTGATTCGAAATTTTGGTGTAAAATACAAATGCAAACATTGTGAGTGCAACTGGGACCTGTTAATATACACCACCTTGGTCGAAGTTCTCCAAATTTAGTAAGACCGATTTCAAAGTTGGGATGTTTTTCTGTGAATTGTCTGTGTAGAGTTTTTATATCGCACAATAATAATCGTTTTTGCATTTTCTCTTTTTGTCCATTAACATACACTGACACTGTGTCTTTTTTGTTGGGTAATATTCGGCTATTCAGATCATCTTCATAAAATTCGATCACTTTTAATTTAGTATCTTCTGAAATCTTTCTTCCTACCTTAGGCATGGGCATAGCTAATACACCATCAGATTTTCTCAAAGCCTTAGCTGTTCTGGCTATTCTGTAAGAAGTTAAAAATTCATTGGCTGTATCACGAATGCTCCAACACTCTGGTGCAATTGTAAAAATCACAATGCGTAAAGGGTCATTTGCTGCCAAACTACAAAATTTTTCTTTAAGCCCACTGAATGCACATTATTATTTACTAAATCACAAGTAACGCTTTGTGCATACTTCATTTGTCTATCAAAATGTCAAGAAAAATTACAATCTACATTTAACTTTTGACACTGTTACAAAACTATAACAATACAGGTATCAATGTGGAAATCTAGCGTCATGAATTTGCGGCATATTTGAGGTTAGTTTCTATCGGTGTATAATGTACCTATTAGAGAGCCCTTAGGTAAATATCATATAAAGGAGTTATGCAAAAATGCCTTTGACATTATTTAGACGGTGATAATCAGTATACTTTAATTTTTAGTAATTTAAGACGCCATATTGGATTCGCCATTTTGAATTTTTTAAAAAGCCATGTCAGAAGTTAATAACAATGCTAACAATTTGAGTCAAAAATGACTTCTTTTGGTTGACCCAAATTTGGGATAGAGAAGTAGTCCAGTTAATGCATTTTGACCAAATTAGAAGCAAATTTAAGGTTAAGTTTCATGAGTAAACGATTTATTAAGACGCTTATAGGTAAATATTGTAAAAAGGAATTATAAAAACATGGCTTTGACATTTTTTGGAAAGTAATAATCAATATTTTTCAAATTTCACTCATTTTTGACGCCATATTGGATCCACCATTTAGAATTTTTTAACAAGCCATGTTTTAATTAAAAGTTAATGACGATGCTAACAATTTGAGCCAAAAATGACTTTTTTTGGTTGACCCAAATTTGGGATAGAGAAGTAGTCCAGTTAACGCATTTTGACCAAATTTGAAGCATATTTAAGGTTAATTTTCATGAGTAAACGATTCATTAAGACGCTGTTATATAAAAACATGGCTTTGACATTTTTTGGAAGGTTATTATCAATATTTTTCAAATTTCACTTATTTTTGACGCCATATTAAATCCGCCATTTTAAATTTTTGAAAAGGCCATGATCGATTAAAAAACTTATGTCTATACGAAGAATTTGAGCCCAAAATTAATTTTTTTGAATGCCTCAAATTTTGGATAGAGAAGTGAGCCGGTTGACGCGTTTTGACATATATATATATATATATATATATATATATATATATATAGGTGTCCGTTATTTACCGATTTCAACTTTTTGGTCATCTACCCCCTGGAATCTCTTCGTTGTATCTTAAATTGATAATCCATATCCTAAAAACCCGAAAATTTTAGATTTAACACGTGCCCTTGGACGCAATTTATTTTCCCATTTAAATAACATGAGATTTTTTAATTTCAACCTTGTTTGATTTTTTTAGCTACTTTAAGTATTTTTTCTGGATTTTTACATCGTACTATTTCATTACATATCACTTGAACTTCATTAATAGATTTTTTCCAACTTAAAAAGAGCAAGTTGAAAAAATTTGATTTTTCTGATTTTTTGTTCTTTGAAGGCTTTGAAGGCCAAAATCAAACTTTTTGAACTTGCTCTTCTTGAGCTGGAAAAAATCAATTAATTAAGTCCGAGTGATACGTAATTCAATGGTATGATATAAAAATCCAGAAAAAATACTTAAAGTGGTCAAAAAAATCAAACAAGGTTGAAATTAAAATACCCATGTTATTTAAATGGGAAAACAAATTGCGTCTGAGGGCACGTGTTAAATCTAAAATTTTCGGGTTTTCAGGATATGGATTATAATTTTAGGATTTTAGGATACAACGAAGCGATACCAGGGGGTAGATGACCAAAAAGTTGAAATCGGTAAATAACGGACACCCTAATATATATATATATATATATATATATGTATATATATATGCTCATCGCATTGAAACGCAAGAGACTGCAGTTGGCAAAAATCCACAACCGCTTTGCATTTCTCTCGCGACACGAGCCCATGCGATTTCCGCACAGAGACTCTGGCGCTGAGGTATAGTCTCTGTGCGTGTTCTGCTAGGTACTGTACGCTTTCTCTCGACTGCGAGCTGTCACGCGATGAACACACAGCACTTTCGCACTTAAAGCATAAACAGCGTGCGGAAGACGCCAGGCACGTTTCATGCGTTCACCGCACGGGTGCGCTCCCCTGCATCAAATGCCTATTTGTTCTCTCCATGCAGCGCCCGTCGCTCCAGTCCCGCAGATTTTGCAAGTTGGGATACGAGTTGTACTGCATCAGTGTGCTGCATGCTTCGATCTTGCACAACTCAGTCTGCGTCGCTAGACCGGTACACTAAGTGCACCGTTTCGGCTCAACACTTGCCCCACACGGCTCAGCTACTGCGCCAGGTACACCCAATGGTCGTTAGTTCTTTTTTTGCATGACAAAGCATATGGCAGCAGTTTTGAAATCAGATGTGTAATCCTGTACGTCATGTTACGTCATAAACGTCTATTTACGTGAAATCCTGGAAAGAATTAACGACCCTTGGGTGTACACAGAGCGTTCGTTGCACGATCTATGGCGCAACCAAATTTTTTTTACTGATCAACTAAAAAAAATGGACTAGTTTGCCTATTATATTAGAAAAAAAAAACACCATTTTAAATATATAATCATAGATATACAGTCAATTATTTTAAAATTTCTCTAGTTTATCGAACAAACTAAACATATTACCTACTAAAACAAATCTATTTTAGTCTTTACCGCAATGGTATTTTTAATTATCAGTAAAAAACAAAATAATTCGATTCATAATTTTATAGGAGAGCTGCATATTGAAGCCGTAATCTTTTTAGGTGGCTTTGGGGTGGCGGGTAAAAAATATGTGGTGGGCTGTATGGGGTACTAGGGGGGAGTGAAGAAGTTTCACCCTAATTTGTTTTAGTTTAAATCACAGGGCAAACAAGCTGTTTTTCTTTTATTTGCAAGGGAGACATAGAGATGATGGGAAACAGTATAGGGAGGAAAGGGGGGGGGGGGAGGTTTACCAACCTACTAAATTACTGTATGATACACAAAGACAGATGTATGTATGTATACATGTTCCTATACTATACATTAAATTTGTGTGCGGTAATAAGTAAGTTTGTTTTTGCCTTTTCTAAATAACTATGGCCCACCACGTCCTTCCTCCCCCTTGCGTCCTCCTATACAATTCGATTAGTCCCTTCAAGGTGGCTCCACAGCCCCACTACTGCTCCCTCACGCATCTTCACCCCAAAAAAAGTAGAATTGTATTGTTTACTCCGTTATTAAAAACCATTTTACAGCGGCACAGTGTTATTATTATTTTTCATTAAAACTAAGTAAACAGTTAGAAAGGAATTAATTGAGATACATGTATTTTTATTAATTAACACATATTTTATGACTACATTTCACACCAATAATATAGTAAATTCAACCGTAATTGGTTTAAATTAGTTTGATTTTTCTGTTACTTAGTACGAAAAATTCTCGCCGTAATCAGACTCAGCATTAGATGCATCCGATGCACTTGGACTACTTTTATACAGTTGTAATTTTTCAGTAATATTTTCATATGCAAGAGTAGATGAAGTTTCAAGTAGCTGCAAAACATCCTCAGCCAGAAATTTTAGTGGTTTCTGTAGGATTAGTTGACAATCTGAAATAAATGGGTCGCTCATTTTGAGAAATAGTCTGAATATATTTTCCATCGTTTTTCCTTTCTAATTTTTGGGCGCGTAGCATTTTGCACTCCATTAGTGAGTTACGTAGCTTTTGATCAATCATAGTTAAACATAATTTAAAGTTGACAAAAATGGTATTCCTTTGATGTACAGTAGAGTAAGGCTCAAGTTTATCTATTCGTTTCTGTATATGGCTCATCGTATCTTCTGCCAGTTGATCGCTTTTCTGAGCAAATTGCATTTTGATAGGTACCTTGGTGAAGATGTTGAACGTTTTTTCCAAAAAATAGTCGTCTCGTTTGTTACTGAGTCTTTGTAAATTAGTTGCAATTGCACGAAAGCAGTAAAAAAAGGTTTTGATCTGATTTATTTAAGTCCAGTTCTTGCTTATAAGTGATATACCCAGAACTACCATCCACGCCATACTTGCTAAACAAAGTCAGATTTTTAATTGTTCTTCCGATAAACGCGCAGAAACATTATTTTGACTATGAATAATCCGTTTAATAGTGTAACAAAGAAAATATTGCCCATTTACTTCTACACTATTCTTACTCAATATGATTTTCCCAGTAGGATACCTCAAACAGTTTTAATGATTTTTCTAAGCACGCATTAAAAAGCTACTGATACTCGTTTCTGGAGAAGTTTTGTTTGATATAAATAGATACAGCTTCATCAGGTGTAAAATATTTCTGCTCAACATTCACTAAGCTCCCTACCTGTAACTAAGGGAATCTCCACGTTATGTATAGGTCTCTTTTATGTTTAGGTACGCGCGTATCAACCGATGTATGACTATTATTGTGCATCAATAAATCAAAATGACACTTTCCTGGCAGTCGAAACTAAAACGCGCGGAGATTCATAAAACCTAATAATTCCAGTGCAACTCAATTTTAATATAAATATATTTAAGGATCAAGTCGAGACGTTTTGACGGTCGCACGTGAAGTCACACGGGTCCACGTTAAAGCGAGTCTTTTACATTGGCCAAGGGCTTAAATAGTAAAAAATTGTAATTAAAAGTGAAGTTGGTGAAGCTAGAGAGACAGTAAAGTGATAGCCAGTGTAAAAGTTCGTAAAATCGCAGGAAAAAAGGAAAAGCAAAAAAAGGTGTATCAGAGGTCAGCTCGAGCCGGGAATACTATGCAAACAACGAGCTACAGACGGATAGCTAACCAAACACAGAGGAGAAAAATAAAGAAGACAGTAAAGAGATCATTAGATATAAAACAAAAGGTAGGCCAAAAAGAGTGAAAAATAATGCAGCAACAGAGCTGCGTAAGCCAGAGGCAGAAAGACTGGAAAAATACCTCAAAGCAGGCGCATTGGCCAGGATGGAGTTGTTTTCAAGAATATCAGGGATCGTAAAGGTGTTAGTTGAATCAGACCGTAAGGATACAGTGCAGAAAAATAAGCAAAAGAACACCAGAAGGAAAAGAACGAGAGACTTGAGAGCAGGGTCTGATGGAGACGAGACAAACGGAGGAAAAACGAGCAGAAGAGCGACGAGAGGAACAAAAAAAGGGCCATGGAAGAAAATATATCAGTACCAAAGGGGCAGACAGATAGAAGCCTGGAATAAACAACGGGCAACAGCGAAAAACAGTCAAACAACGATAGCAGAACAACAACAATACCGATGACGGAGATATCGAGAATAAGAAAAGAGTTGACTCGGGCTCAAAGGTGCAACAGACAGTTGTGGCAGAAGAACAAGCGCTGGTAACGACGAAAGTTGAAGCTGGTACAGACATTAAACACCAGATGGCTACGACACAGAGAAGAGATGAAACGGACGCCGACGTAAACATCAACAACAGCGATAATAGTAGCAGCGTAAACGATGGCAGAGGCGACAGCAGAAGCTCCAGCAGCAACGACGACAATAAAGACATGAGAGTAAGAGGTAATATAATCAGGCAAGCGAGATCAAAAAATGATGTAAATAGTGTAGCAGACTTAAAAGAGTATAGGGTAATGCTGAAAAAAATTCAACAATTAAAATTAGAATAAGAACGAGAAAAAAAAAGATGCGAGCTAGAAATGAAATGGAGCTATACAGCAAACGTAATTGAAAAATTATAAGAGAAAATAAACAGCTTCAAAAAGAGCTTGGAAGAATAGATAGGCGACTAGAAATTGTAAACACACATAGGGAGGGACTAATGAAAAGATTAGCAAATCAGATTAATAATGTACAGGAGATTGATATGCAGGAAACGAACTCAGGAAAAAATATCGTAAGGAGTGCAAATAGTGTGAACATAAATAGTAAATACCAACAACACTGAAAATGCAAATATTATAACAGCGAACAAAAAAAACAGAAATAAGTACTAATGAAGCAAAAGCGTTCAAAGGGCTGGAAAACGATGGATTTAATATAAACAATACATGTGATGTAAATGCAATGTGGATATTAGAAGGTATGAGTAAAAGTCAGTGAAGATACGAGAAAAAAGAGAGAGAAAGATGATTTGAAAAGCAGGCAGAGAATGGAGAATCGAATATGACAAAGATGTTAAGGTCGTATAGAACTACACGGCCGTGCCTACAGAGTGCTTAACTTATTCAGAGTAGCAAGTTACAATAAACTCACTAGCACTCGAAGAGTTTTTAATATAAAAATCAGAAAAAATTTAGGGATATTTCCCAGTGCCTTTAAATCCCCACAATATTCGTGAAAACTTGGTACGTTATTTTGTTTACTTAAAAAACGCCATAACTTAATTTGTTACGGAATTTATAACTTCAATTAACAAAAGTCTGCTTCGAATTGCCAAAGATCTAAAATGTTTCAATGTAACATTACTCATTTATATCAAAAGAATATGCATATACAATGTTACATCATAATACGCATTAGAACAAATTTAAGAAGCAATTTTGTCAAAATGTTTTTAGCCACACCGTGAATTTTCGAGGTTTTTTCATCACATTGTTGTTCATATCTTTAAAACTATCCTCGAAACATGGGACTCTAAAGTGCTATACTCTTAAGAATTAAATAAGCTTTCTTCTGATTACTTATTCATTGACATTTTATTGTTGCAGTTATGCTTTTTTGACGAAATAAGTGGAAATGTTTCGATACACGTGTACTTTCCTATCTGTAGCATATTTTTCTACTTATTTTGTCGAAAAAAAGAATATGATTGCAACAATGAAATGTCAATAAATAAGTAATAAACAGAGATTTAATTTATTTTTAAAGAGAATAGCACTTCAGGGCCCCATGTTTCAAAGATAGTTTTAAAGATATAAACGACAATGTGATAAAAGCCTCGAAAGTCCCGATACGGTGCAAAGCATTTTTCAAAATTGCCTCTTAAATTTTTGATTATACGTTAAGCCGTTGTGCAGTACACATCGTCTCTGCGCAGGGCTTTCAGTTTCCTTTAACATACGCGAACCCAGCATCAACACGGCTCTTCTCAGGGCTACCGAGAGTACCTTGAACAATGAAGATCTTTACACGAGCCCAGGACTGGGGGTTTCACCCAGCAGATGTCACCGCCCACGCCAAACCTAGACAACTCCATGAAAGAGGACAACATCTTCAACCGATCAAGCTCCGCGGACCGCTCAACAGGAGGAAAGACTGTGGTAGAGAACAGTGAGGCAGGTACTGGCGACTTCTTGAAGCCAAGAAGCGCAAGCAGGCCAAGAGAAGTAAGATGAAAGAGACACCAGGAATGATAACCAAAAACAATTACGACCCTTTGCCTATAGACGTAAGTGCTGACAACACCGCGAATACTAGTGGAATTAGCCATAGATTCAAGCTACAATTCACCGTCGGTAGATTATACAAAAATAATTATGCTAAAATCTTTAAATGCTCGTCAAAAGTCAGCGCAGCCGGAGACTACAAGACTAAACATAAATCGTGGGGGTAGTAGATTAAATATTAAACCAGGCGATAAATGAAACGATGACACCGATAAAAATAGCCTACTCGTTCATCCACTGGGATCATTAACGTACTATCTACACTGTAACACTGGTAAGACATCGCTTAAACCAGATGCCATAGATTTTGCCATATCTAAAAATTCAAACTTCCAAGTAGATGTGTCGGTCCAACAAAAGTCAACCTCTGACCACTGCTTGATCATAATAACCACGAACTTAAATTTTGAAGATGAATTCTCTTTATCTGAACTGGGTTACTTAAACCAGGCAAAGATCAGTTCCTCCCGACTAGCTATAGACCTATCAGTTTAGTCAGCACCCTTAGCAAAACTCTTGAGGCAACACTTTTGACGTCTCAAAGACTTTATCACCAAAAATAAACTCATCTGCGACGAACAGTTCGGCTTCCGCGCGCAACACTCGACACAACATAAAATCTTACGTATCGCGGAATTTGCGGCCAGACACTTCAACTGGGGACAAAGCACGGGCGCGGTCTTCCTCGATGTTGAAAAAGCGTACGATAGCATCTGGATTAATGGGCTTATTCGAAAGCTTATTAGTTTGAAAATCCCCAGATGTATGATCTATTTCTCCTATTCATCACTCATCGTTCCTTCAAGGTAAAAACCGACTACGCAATTTCCGACGATTTCAAAATCCATGCGGGCGCCCCCCAGGGCAGCCAAACCGGACCATTAATTTTCAGCTTACACATCAATGATATACCCTTAATAGTCCCTTCAGTTTATGCAGGCATATACCCCAATGATACAGTCATATTTACAACTTGAAGGAGCGATGTAAATATTGTCGTTAACTCGGACATTAAAGATTGGTTCACCAAATGGCGCATTAAAATACATCCCGATAAATCGGAAGCGATGTTATTTACACGTAAACGGCCCAAATTGGGAAGTTTAAAATCACTCTCTTACGATGGCACGAGCATACCGTGGAAAAACGAAGTTAAATACTTTGGAGTCACCCTCGATAAATCTTTGCTGTTTCATACACATACCACAAACGTCAAAAATAAAGCATCCGGAGCTATCACACGACTGCAGCCATTACTTAACTATAATTCAACACTGAGAACGCAAAACGGTTTATTACTATACAAACTGCTCATCAGACCTACGCGCTGGCAGTCTGGGGGGATAGAGCACCGACAAACATGACTATAATACGAGTCCAAAACCACGTACTCAAAATTATCACGAAAGCCCCACGGTACACGCTAATGTCGAGACAACACCGCGAACTAGAAATCAAGCCTATAGAGAAATATATAGTAAACGCCGCGAAACAATTTTACGAACGCACTAAAAAATCCAAGCACGATTCATTAAATAACCTCGGTAATTACGAGTATGAACCGCAAGATAAACGCAGAAGGCCGAAAGATTTTATCGAAATCTTCGACCTCAAAAACAAGCCATGAACCTATACTAACAGTTTTTTCTGTTGCAGGTACTCATCATCGTCACAGCACTTAGCAACGCTTTTCTTTTCAGGAATGACATGCTCACTAATTAATATTTATTTTCATCTTGTAAGGTTTTTTCCCCCCGGAGGGCTTTCTCCTTGCATCCGTCCTGTCTATTCCGTCATGCTCCGTGATACCGTCATGTTATGCTAAAACGCTCACTCCGAGTGCTGCGATCCAATTCCTATCCATGAAATTCGTTCATGAAGAAGGAGCTATCTGCATCTTCCTAAGGATTGGCTTCACCGACGCAATGATAAGGAATATGCAGGTTCTGGGCATGCTGGAAGAGTTCAACTGAGTAGGGCTCGGAGAGTCCCGTTCATCTCGTTCCTTTTCCCGTTCCATTTTCTTCAATTTTTTCTAATGCATGATATGATCCAAAATTTTATACGCGTATTCTTCAGATACAAACAAGTAATGATACATTTAAACGTTTGGATTTTATAAAAATCATAGCAGACTTTTGTTTATTGATGTTACGAATTCCGTAACTAATGAGGTTATTGCGCTATCTAAGTAATTAAAACAATGTACCAAGTATTTATGAATACTGTGGGAATCTAAGGGCCCTAGAGAACATCCCTGAATTTTTTAAAATTTTTATATTTAAAACTCTTCGAGTGCTACAGAGTAAATTATAACTCGGTACTCTGAATCAGCTAAGCTCCATGTAGGTACAGCCGCGTAGGACGAATGAAACCTTAAAACACAGACGAAACAAGTATAGGCAGCGCTGAAGATAAAATAGGCAAATGCAAAGAGGTAGAAGGATAGAGAGATTCTGAAAGTAGAGAAGAAAAAATTAAGGACAACCAGGAAAAGATGTTACGAGGAAAAAAGAGATAGGAATAGGAAGACTGTAAGGGAATTACGGAGTTTTAGAAAGAAGTCGGACAATATAGACCAAAAAAAAAATGAAGGGACAAATATTAGTAAAAAAAACGGGTTGGGTCATTTCAAAAATCTTTTATGAAAACAGGATGTGACAACACTAGGAAAGAAAAGTATGAAAAAAGAAAGTCAGTTAGAGGCTAGGGTGACGCTAGACGAGAATAGGGGATTGGATTAGAGCTTAAATGCAAGGATTACAGGCGACGGAGTCCTGTGGATGCTTAAGAGAGTGAGAAGCGATAAAGCAGCAGGAGAAAACGGAACACCCGCAGACTTCTATAAAGGACTCACAGCGTTCTGGATAGGCGAGCTAGCAATAATTCTAGATTAAGTGTTCGGACAGGCAGAGCCAGTGAAGGGATGAAAGGTGGCACGAATTTATTCAATACATAAAACACGAGACAAAAATGACGTAAAAAATTACAGTGGGGTATATTTACTGGATGCAGTTTGCAAAATGCTTACAAATATTATGGCAAACAGACTGAGAAAATAGCTAAAAGCAGGGGAAAAGTGAAAAGAAAGTAAGGCACGTTTTCGAAAGAATAGAAGTACTAGGGATCAAATATCCGCTTTCAACAGCATTATAAACAATAAGCTGAAAAACGGAGGGGGCAGATTATATGTATGTTTTATATACTTTAAAATAGCTTTTGATAGGGTAAATAGGAAAATCTTAACTATTTCGCTTGAAGAACCCGAATTACGATGATTACATGCTATTTGGGTAAAAAATATAATTTTTTAGAAAGCCTTCAAATATTAGGATACAACTACTTAATTTTGTCAATCATCCATAGGATGTGGAAAAGCGTAACTAATTTGCAATCTATTCGAATCTGATATTTTCCACGCATTATACAAAAGATTTAAAGACAACATACTGTATTGCGAGTTCATATTTTCTAATCAATACCTCAACTGATAAAATTTGTCCATTAACGTTTAAAGACTCACATATAACTAAACATTTTAAAGTAAATATATGACGGTCCTTATTATAATCGAGGAATGTTAAATAAATCAAAAATTAGTCATTTAAAATATTTAACTGCCACAAATTATGTCGACTTTATCTATGAATACTAATGGATTTCGAAAAATTCTACAGTTTATTACTCGCTTAATGCAAACACTGATTACAAAATTGATAAAAATCATATTTTTAACTTTATAAATAAAGAGAAATATCGTTATTATAAATTAGTTTTATATTGTACGTAAGCGTTAAGTTTTACATCTCTTATCATTTATACAATTTACTTACAGTAATATTTCGTTAATCTATGACTATGAATTAAATTTTCCACTTGTAATGTTTATTCAAAAGATTTATGAAAACTCCATAATATTGTATATTACAATAATATATCAACAAAACATAATCTTATATGATACTAATTAAAATAATTAAATGTAATAAATTGAAATAATGAATAAAAACAGATTAAAAATTAATGTAAAAGTTATAGCTGGTGAAAAAATTAAACATTTTGGTTAGTAACACTATAAAATTGCTGCCAATGTATTGGCACAAAGCTTCCTCATTAACATGTTCCTTTTCATTTTCACACACACCCTTAATATTGTCCTTTTTCCGAAATCCATAAACGTTTTTGTTTTAAGAAATTAAATCTTTAATACTTCTACCACAAAATATTCTAAAACAACTTTCACAAGCAAAAATATCAATATTTTCAAAAAAAATCGATTTTTCAAAATCGATCAAATTGAAATTAAAGTTTCCAGGAAAATCTATAATTTTCAGGATTTTCTGTCGCAAATTATTCTGAAACATTATTTGATAGCGAAAAAATCACTTAAAAAAAAAAACCGTTTTCCAAAATCGATAATATCAAAATAAAAAAAAATAAATCGATAAAATAGACATTTTATTTTTAGCTATAATGGGTATCTAAAAACAGAAAAAACTTTCAGAATATCAATATTAAAATATCCTAAAACAACGATAAAAATCAGTCAAAGAAATCCTGAGATATGACTGATTACATAAGTTTCCTATTTACAACTACACACACCCAGCTAATAAATATTTTTTATTATATCTGAATACGTTTTATTGTATGAAATTGGATGATCTTTTAGAACTTCTATCGTCAAATATCGTAATACAACGATTGATATCTTTAAAAACTATTATTTCGAAAAAACAATGTGCCAAAAATCATGAACATTAAGATAAAAAATTAAAAATTGAATAAATCATTTTTGTTTTGCAAAAAGTAATCTATATTCGAAAACAAACAAAGTAAGACTTAAATTATTGTAATTAGTCAAAATAATTCTGAGGTATGACTGATTCTATACGTTGCCTATTTAACCCACGCACACCCAGCTGCACAATTTTTTTAATTTCATCTAAATATGTTATTTTATTTTAAATTTATTGAGCTTTTGAAATTCCTATCGTAAAATATTCTTAAATAACAAGAGATAGCAGAAAAATTAACTTTTTCCAAAAAAATCAATTTTGAAAAATCGATAAAATCAAATAAATAAAAAAATACAGCGAAACTCAAATTATTTTTTCAGCGGTGATAGAAATCCATAATCCAAAAAAATAAGCACTTCTGGGTCAAAATCAGTTGAGGAAATCCTGATATACAACTAATTACATACACACAAACGCGCGCGAACACACATAATCACACACATAATCACACACACACACACACACACACACACACACACACACACACACACACACACACACAGAGAGAGAGAGAGAGAGAGAGAGAGAACGTACATTTTCTAAAAATGGTGTATTTCGATTCGAAACTTCATCAAACGTGTTTTTAACATGTTTTCTCGACATATGACTTTTCGTCTATAACGAAGCTTTCTTCTACGAAGTGGCAATATCGTAGGAAGCAGAAAATAAATCGTCATATTCATTTCTTCTGTACAAAAAACCTATTTTCTTTCCTTTTGTATTTCTTTATTTCAACTGATGGATATGTGTTTGAATTAGGCTCATACATATTTTAAACATACTAAAAATCTGTATTGTACTACAGTCAAGTATACATTTACTCATCAACAAGCAATATAAAATATGTAATTATTGTACGAATTCATTAACATCAACAATCTGAATGTAAAATATACTTTGATAAAAAATTATTATTAATGCCTGAAAAAATAATTAAAATAATAAATTTTACTTTTAAAAAGTTTTCAATCAAGAATAAACGTTTTCCTGATGTAATAAGGAATAAACAGAAATTATAAAATTATTTCAATAACTTTCTGATGAAGTGATTATAACTTTTAAAAATTTTGTTTCCATGTATACAATTATTTCACTTGCTAGTGATTAAAAATTGATTATAAACGCCTTCTATTTTGATCCTTTAATGTTATCTATCATAAAACTTATTTTTCTTACCTCGGGCCTTTTTGAAGCCCTGGTACCACCTCGGTAGGAAAAATAGCATTTGTAACTCGATTGTAAAGGCTTTTTTGCGAACATCGTTACGTCCCTCACCTACGGCTCGTACCGTAAACCTCGGTTCGCAAATCGAAGCCTTTCCGATCTCGTACGAAAACTACTATTTTCTGAATAAGACAAATTTTATAACCTTTATTTCTTAATCCTATGCAATTAAATAAAATAATTTTAATTGCATATTTCTTATTTTAAATAAAACTATTGTTTTTCATTGTACGTTAAATATTATATGAAATAAAAATATGATGCAAACCATGTAATAATTCTTGACTGAATACATCTCTTCATTTCAGTTTAATATGATGGGTGATTTCCGTCTTCTTTTTTCATATGAATCATCCTGCAATGCAACATCTTGAATATTTTATTATTTAATCACTAAATTATGTTTTTGATTTAATATATTTTGCTAATATCCTGAAATTATCTTTCTTAATCACACTTTTAATAAACTTAATCAAATTAAAGAAAATTACGTTTGCGTGCTGTTCCGAGACCTCGAAGCTGATGTGAAAATTATTGCGAAGAAAATTTTAGAAGTTGCAATTAAAATAACTGCGTAATCAAAGTCTATGATTTTTTAAATGTTTTGAATTAGATTTATGTTTGTATTTTTAATAACTTGATAACTGAACCATCGTCCCAAGAAATTTGTTGTGCAACCACACTTGAAAAATTCGGCGCATGTACTGACCCTGTTTAAGCAGTGTTTATGCCGAACGATATAAAAGCAAGCGCATGTAGCTCCAGTCCCGCAGCTTATGCAAGTCGGGCACGAGTTGTATCGCATGTGTGCTGCATGCTCTGGACTTGCGCAGCTCAGTATGCGCCACTAGACCGGTACGCTAAGTGCACCGTTTTGGCTCAGCACTTGCCCCATGCGGCACAGCTACTGCGCCAAGTACAAAAAGCGTTCGTTGCACCACCTATGGCGCCTGCGTAAATTTTTTTAATTTGCAACATGAAAGAAAGTAGAAAATTTTCCTATTATGCTCTGAAATATAACCATTTTAAATATAAACATTATTATCATAGATATATCGTAAAATGTTTTGAAATTTCTCTAGTTCCTCGAATGAACTTAACTTATTACTTAATGAAACAAATCAAGTTTAGTTTACCGAAATAGCCTTTTTAATCATCAATAAAAAGCAAGATATCTTTAGTTTTAATTTTATAGGTAAGCTGCATCGGCTGCTCTTTTTTATCTTTAGGTACGCGCGTATCAACCGATGCATGAGTATTTTCGTGCATCGATGAATCACTATAACACTTTCATGGCAGTCGAACAAGAAACGCACAGAAATTTCTAAAATTCAATAATCTCAGCACAACTTAAATTCAACACAAATATATTGAATTCGGATCTATATCTTTTTTATTGGTTGCAAAGGTAACAATAGGGTCCTTGCATAAAAAATTCCATTTGGTCCGTCAGGTAGCTTATCAAAAAATATTGGACACGTATTTTTTCTTTTTTCATGTAAACAAAAATTTTCAAAGATAGAGCGTATCAAAGTTCAGGAGAGGGGGCTGCATGACGTCATACCTGTATAAAATCCAATGCTTAATCGTCTACAGGTATCCCGTCACGCGTACCTTTCATACGGTATATCTTTGTCAGTTTTCATTTAAATAAAAAAAGAAAAAATACGTGTCAAATATTTTTTGATAGCCTACCTGATGTACCCAATCCATTTGAAAAAAAAATTTTATGCAAGAACCCTATTACCCTGTAAATAATTTTTTTTAATAGTATTAGATGATTCTCTGCTTAAACGTTCATGTGTGTAGTATATACATAAACAGTGTATTGATATTATTGTTTAAAATAAAATTATAATGATACAGTCAATTTTATCCCAACTAAATATTTTTATTTCAGGAGGATTTTCTAAATAATTTTGCATAAAAATTATTCTTATATTTAAAAATAAAACATATAATTGTTCGTGAGAAAATAATGGCTTCCTGAAGTACAAATCTTATGCATCCAAACCTTTTTTGATGTATTAAACAATTGAACTGAATAACAAATAACTTCTGGACTCTGATTCTCTTGCTGCACGAATGCCACCACTATTTCGCTTGGAGAACCCACATAGTCTAGAGTAGCATGACGAATGACGGACCTTAAACATGGGCGTAACCAGGTGGGAGGGGGGGAGCAAGAGGTGGCAATGATTACCCTAAAAAAGTCATGACCTTTCCTTGAAAAATTACAACGCAAGCAATTGAATTTTCAAAATATAGAAAGCGCGATCTCCTTATGAATATTAAATTAAATTTGATAAGATAAAAATTAAGCCACATAATTTTTACTTTATTTAGGCTAATTTATATTTCAAGAATGTTTTAAAATACATTTATTTGTCCAGGGCTTGTTTTATAAACGTAGTTAGCCTTCTCTCATAGTTAGGAAATACACGTAGAGCAATTTTACCCAAAAAATTTGGGCTATAATAAATTGTGACCCGAAAAAGTTTGACTAGTATTACATTTTTTAGTTTAAGGTCCAGTTTAAAATGTCTTTTTATAAGTGTCGATGAAAAAGCAAACGAACAGAAAATAACATCGACTACTACCTGTGATTTGGTAGCGAGTGGCACTAGCTCTTCTGTATTGGTACCAAAAAAATCGGTACCACACGTTTTAAATTAAGTGACACTTGAAGCGAGAAATAGTTACTCTCGCTCAAGTGTCGTGAGTTTGAATTCAAGCCCCATATTTTATATGATTGGAATATTTTTTTTCGTCAGGTAAGAGCAAATTCTTTCAGCACCTAACCTTTGAACTTTTTTTTGGTTAAAAGTCACTCCATGTAATTCTTTGCTTGTGAAACGATTGAGTAAATATGACGTATTTATTATCCGTATCCAGATAGTTTTGCACGGCTGCGTTTGGCCGTTTTAGACGTCTATCAGATTCGTACCTCGCTATTCAAGTAAGAATTCTGGCATTCGATTAAAATAAAAATGCCAATTGTCACACGCTATATCAAGCTCGCCCTTGCGGTTATATACGCGTATCAGTGCAAGTGTAAGACGTGTTCGTAAGTAGCTAGATCGCTAGCGCACTACGATGAAGAGTCCCAGCTAGCTGTCGAGGACGAATAACTCGTATCCTTTTACTTCTACCTTCCGAATTTTTTTTTTCTACACTTGGCGTTCTTTATTAACGAGAGCACCAAGTAACAATTTCAACAAGGGTTGAACTTGCTTGGTATGAAGTCAATGCGTATGCACGTGTGGGTGCAGTGTCATTGCACGTACACATGTGCTTAAAAATAAATCTGTTCGAAAAATCGAGTACAGAAGCCGCGTTCTATATATTAAAAAACATTTTAAACTAGACATAAAACCAGAAAATTTTATACTAGTCAAATTTTTTCGGGTTGCAATTTATTATAGCCCAAATTTTTTAGGAAAAGGGCTCTATGTGTATTTTCTAACTATGAGAGAAGGCTAACTACGTTTGTAAATCAAGCCCTGGACAAATAAATTTATTTTAAAAGATTCTTGAATTATAAATTGGCCTTAATAAATTAACAATTATGTAGCTTAATTTTTATCTTATCAAATTTAATTGAATATTCATAAGGAGATCGAGCTTTCTACATTTTGTAAATTTAATTGCTCGTGTTGTGATTTTTTTTTTTTGTAAGGAGATTTTCAAGGAAAGTTGATGACTTTTTTAGGGTGGTCCAACCAAAATAGTGCTGGCGTTCGTGCAGTAAGAGAATCAGAGTCAAGAAGTTGTTTGTTATTCAGTTCGAATGTTTAATACATCAAAAAAGGTTTGGATGCATTAGATTTGTACTCCGGGAAGCCATTATTTTCTCACGGACAATTGTATGTTGTATTTTTTATACATAAGAATAATTTTTATGTAAAATTATTTAGAAAATCCTCCTGAAATAAAAGATTTAGTTGGGAAAAAATTCACAGTATCAATATAATTGTATTTTAAACAATAATATCAATGTAGTGTTTATGTATATTCTACACACATGAACATTTAAAGAAAAAATCATCTAATACCATTAAAAAAAACCGGTTACAGAGTGATTTTTACCTTTGCAACCAATAAAAAAGATGTAAATCCAAATGAAATGTATTTGTGTTAGATTTGTGTTGGGCTGGAATTATTGAATTTTAAAAATTTACGCGCTTTTCTGATTCGACTGCCATGAAAGTGTTATTTTAATCCATTGGGGCACGAAAATACTCATACATAGGTTGATACGCGCGTAACTAAAAATAAAAAAGAGCAGCCGATGCAGCAGATCCTGTTTTCCTATAAAATTAAACAAAAAATTATTGTGCTTTTTATTGATGATTAGAAAGATCATTGCGGTAAATTAAACTTGATTTGTTTCAATAGGTAATAAGTTAAGTTTATTCGAGAAACTAGAGAAATTTTAAAACATTTTACGATATACGTATGATAATAATGTTTATATTTAAACTGATTATTTTTTCTCATACAATAGGCAAACATGTCAATTTTTTTTCAAGTTGCACACTGAAAAAAATGTAGGCAGGCGTACAGTGCCATATGTGGTGCAACGACCGCTATTTGTACTTGGTGCAGTAGATAAGCCACGTGGGGCAAGTGCTGAGCCGAAACGGTGCATTTAGCGTACCGATCTAGCGGCGCAGACTGAACTGCGCAAGCCCAGAGCATGTAGCACACATACGATACAACTTGGGCCTGACTTGCTTTACCTGCGGGACTAGAGCCACAGGCGCTGGCTGTTATGTCGTTCCGCATAAGAGAAACCTGGGCACTATCGTTAGTGCAGGTAGATTCGTCACACCTGTTTTCTTTTAATGAATAAAACTTTTTAGATTAAAAATCGTTGGAAATTTATGTTTAGCTCTCCCACAAATTTCGTCAACAAAAAGGACATAAATAAAATAAGCTGAAAATCTACAGTAAACGCTTGAATTTTGACAATGAAAAAATAGTTTTTATTTGGTTCTTTAACATTCTGTACCCAATAAAAAAAACTTTTATGACTATTGCAATTAGTTGTATTATGTAGATTAAGCCTCCATCTTTCAGCTGCTTTTTGTAAAATCAGTCTACGATAAGTAGAAAAAAAGTTGTATTAGTATTAAAAAAGGTTCTGTATTGGGCACTATCGTCACCTGAGGTAGGGCATGATAGGTGCGGACAACGCCACTGTGCGAGCAGTGCGCTGCTACGGAACAGAGACAACATAACCTAACTTATAATGCAAACAAACTTAAGTTAGCAATTGGTTTATCTCACAGTTTATAAAAATCAATAAAAATAAGTATAAGGCAATGGTTTGGATCAACAAAAAAGCAGAGGGCGTAAAGAGTATGTAAAGATTTGAAAAAAGGCACTTTATGTTAACTGCAAATAGCGAGAAACCTAAACGGATTGATGACTGTGAGTCTTTGACTGAACACCACAGTTCGATGGATTTTTTATCCCCTCAATCACATACAAAAAGTGTTTTATTTAATAGTAGTGAGAACTTAAATTTGCATAAAGAACAAAATTTATTTGTTATTGAATCCATGACGATCTTTTTAATTAGTTAAATGTTCCAAGATTCTACTATTCCATTAGCACAAATAACTTTAAAGTATTATTAATTATATTTTTTGCATCACTTAAATACTGTTAATACTGAACAATATAAACAAAGATAAAAGAGACTATTTAACAAGAAAAATTACAGTATTCATTAATCAAAGTTTATAAAATTTCATTTATTGTTATGTTCAATGAACAATTTAATTACTGTAATTTCGTTTGTATGTGCAATAACAATTATACGAACTGTGATTGTTTAAAGTCATAAAACAGGTAAATAAATATTGTGTGAAATAAAACGGATAAATATTTGTACATATCCATTTTTCAATGATTACTACCCTGTGAATCACACCTCTACCTCTATCATATTATAGCTCGTTTCATCATGCCAATCATACCTCATACCTTTGACGATAGCACCCCACTAGTGAGGCACGATCGTCTTTTTAGAATGGTTTTGTTCTCGGCAGCTTACTCCAAATAAGCGATTTCTAAATACTTACGGATGTCATTCGGTTCTTAAAAATGTTTCTTTGTATTGCCTTTTTTTAAAATAAAAAAAGTGAAACGCAACGCTGAAATTAATGATTAAAGTTAGGGTGTCGGTACTCTCCCGCTCTATCTTAGACACTGATAAGACGGGGTCCGTACATGCGCCAATTGCACAAAAAATTTCTTGAGACGATGGTTCAGTTACCAACTTATTAAAAAAACAAAGATAAATCTTATTCAAAACAGTAAAAAAATCATAGAGTATGATCACGCAGTTATTTTAATTTTAATTTGTAAAATTGTTTTGAAATAATTTTCACAGTAGCTTTAAAGTGTCGGAACCGCACGGAAAAAAAAGTTTAATAAATTTGATTATGTGTACAACAAATGTGAATAAAAGGATAATTTTATAATATTAGAAAATTATATTAAATGAAAAACGAAATTTAGTGATTAAATCATGCAGTATTCAAGAAGTTGCACTTGAAAAATGATTCACGTAAAACGAGAAGACGGAAATCACCTGTCATATCAAACTGAAATGAAGAAATGTATTCAGTTAAAATTATGAGATTGATTTCATCGTGTTTTAATGTCACTTAATATTCAACGTACAATGAAAAACAATAGTTTATTGAAAAAAAGAAATACGTAATCAAAAATTTTGTCATTTATTTGCATAGGATTGAAGAAATAAAAGTTATGACATTTATCTTATTCAGAAAATAGTAGTTTTCGTACGAGATTGGAAAGGCTTTAATTTGCGAACCAAGAGGTTTACGGCACCATCCGTAGGCGAGGGACGTAACGATGTTTGTAAAAAAAAGCCTTTACAATCAAGTTACAAATGCTATTTTTCCTACCGAGGGTGTACCAGGGCTCCAAAAAGGCCCAAGGTGGGAAAAATAAGTTTTATGATAGATAAAATTAAAGGCTGAAAATAGAAGGCGTTAATCAATTTTTAATCACCTGTAAGTAAAATAATTGTATGCATAAAAAAAATAATTTTGAAAGTTTCCATCACATCGTCAGAATTTTTTTGAAATTATTTGATTAATTTCAATTTTTTTTCCCATTACATAAGTGAAACGTTTATTCTCGATTTAAAACATTTCAAAAGTAAAATGGATCATTTTAATTATTTCATCAGGCACAAATAATAATTTTCTATTAAACTATATCTTACATTTTAGATTGTTGATGGTAATAAATTTGTACAATAATGAAATCTTCAATATTGCTTGTTGATGAGTAAATGTATAATGTACTGTAGTACAGTTAAGATTTTAAGTATGTTTAAAATGTGTATGAATCTAATTATATCCGCCAGTTAACATAAAGATATACAAAAGTAAAAAAAAAAGATTTCCGTGCAGAAAGAATGGAAATCAAGTTTTTGTTCCTACAACCTGTGATATTCATAGTGTTACGAACGAAAATTATTAATTTTTTTACTATTCATAACTTTTACATTAATTTGTAATCTGTCTTTATTGATTATTAAATTTGTTGAATTTAATGACTTAAATTAGAATCATATTAAATTATGTTTCGTTAATATATTTTCGTATCATACAATACTACGGAATTTTTTAAAATCATTCAAATAAACAACATAAGTATAAAATCTGATTCATACTCATATAATAACAAAATAATACTGTAAGTAAAGTGTATAAATTATAATAGATGTAAAAATTTACGCTTACGTGAAATAGAAAACTAATGTGTATCAACAATATAACTTTTAATGATGAAGTTAAAAATATTATTTTTATAAATTTTGTAATCAGTGTTTGTATTAAGCGAGTAACAAACTGTAGAATTTTTCGCGATACATTAGTTTCATAGACAAAGTTGACGTTATTTGAGGCAGATAAATCTTTTCAATGACTGATTTTAGAGTTACTTAACATTCCTCGATTATAATAAAGAACGTCATATATTTACTTTAAAATTTTTAGTTATATGTAAATCTTTAGACATTAAAAGAAAAATTTCAACAGTTGAGGTGTTGATAAGAAAATATGAACTCATACAACAGTATATTGCATTTAAATCTTTGACGCAATGCGTGGAAAATAGATAATTCGAGTAGATATCAAATTAGTTACGCGTTTACACATCCTATGTATGAATGATAAAATTAAGTAACTGTATCGCACAATTTGAAGGCCAAATAGTATGCGTTTTTTTTAACTTCAAAGTACTGCAAAGATAGTGTTTATAGTATTTCAAATAAATAAATTTGTACTATTAGATATAAGTTTTTAAATAAATATTGTACATATTGTTATTTTTATTGTTTTATTATATCTGTTTTTTACGGAAAAGTATATTGAACAAAGATTATTTCAAAATTAGTTATTCAATATGTATATGTAATATATTTACCATAAAATGTTTTAAATAATATCTTACATTCGCAAATTTGTCACGTAACCTGTAGATTCATTGATCAATCATTTATTAAAATCGATAAAATCTAATAAAATAAAAAATGTGGAGCCAAACTCTATTTTTTTTCAGCAGTCATAGGTATCCGAATCCAAATAAAATAAGCCCTGTTGGATCATAACTGGTCGAGGGAGTCCGGAGACACAACTGATTACACACACACAAACACACACATATACACACACACAGACGGATATTTTCCAAAAATGATGTATTTTGATTCTCAACTTCATGAAACGAGTTTGTAACATGTTTTCTCGACATGTGATTTTTTGTCCATAACAAAGCCAGGAGATTGGACAGGAGATTGAGCCTCTACAAAGAAGCAATACATTATCATCCGATTTTAATAAACAATAGCTAGTTTCTTTCTCTACATAAAAAGCTAAAAAAATTTCGTTCAAAGTTTTCTAACAAAGCCATATTCATTGTTAGAAATGCATTTATTTATCAAAATATGACAAAATTTCGTTTAAATGCATTTATTACAATGATACGACCTTTTTAAAAAATCACATCGGTAGGGCTGTAGCTATTTACATGGAGGAAAAAGTAAGCGTTGTTAATTTAAATCCAATGATAATTAAAATATTTTTATCGCAAAAACTATTTATTTTATAGTTGGACGATATTTCGATTAATAAATTTTAAAAAATGTGAAAAAAATTTACAATGTACCTGATGATTGTGACAGTATAATACGTAAAAATAGCGACGATTACATCTTATCAGACTCTGAAATAGAACATTTTTAATAACCATAAAATTGTGGGATGCATCCATGTTGAACAAAAAAATTATTGTATCTTTTGATTTCTGTTCTGCTTCCTTGTAGAGGAAGCTTAACCATGAACGAAAAATCGTATGTCGAGAAAACATGTTGCAAACACGGTTTATGAAGTTTAGAATAAAAATACATCATTTTTGAAAAATGTCCGCCTGAGTATATATATATTTGAGTTTTACTGTATATTTTTTTTATTTTGATTTCATCGTTTCTTCAAAACCGATTTTTTCGAAAAAGTTGATTTTTCAGCTACTTATTGTTATTGTAGGATATTTTAAGATTCTAAAAAATCATTGAATTTTACAAAAAAAATCGTATTTAGTTAAAATTAAAATATTTAGTAGCCGGGTGCGCGTGGGTGTAAATAGGTTATAGCCGGGTATGCGAGGGTACAATCAATCATATCTCACGACTTCTTCGGCCCATTTCAATAATGCCCAGCTCCTTTTTTATTTGTTATATAATACACATTACTTCTCGAAAAAAAGTGTACATACAATTATTTTTTTTTTTTTTTTTTTTTTTTTTTTTTTTCATTATTTTGGAAACTCGATTTTTTCTCCAAAACAGATTTTAAAGATATTTATGGTCGTTGTACTATATTTTATGATAGAAATTCTAAAAGATCATGAAATCGTATTTTTAAAAAACGTATTGAGATGGAGTTAAAAAAATGTAGTGGCTGGATGTGCGTGGGGGTGTATGTTGGGAATGTATGTAATCAGTCATATCTCATGATTGCTTTGACCGATTTTAATAATCCCAGGCTTTTTTATTTGTTTTTATTTTTATACTTATCATCACAAAAATAAAAAATAAAAAAAAATATTATTATTATTATGTGTCCGGCTATATACATATATAGATACATATGTATATATATATATATAAAAATATTTAATCACATATACAAATGACTCCAATGGCATTTATCAATTGAATTTTTTTTATAACGTACAGCGTAAAGCCTCCATACATGATAGAAATCGCTATATTTTTAAATATCCCTTATTTCAAAATTCGATGTTTAATGAAGTAAGGGCTATTTAAAAATATAGCGATTTCTGTCACGCATGGAAGCTTCGCGCTGTACACTACAAAAAAATTCATGGGAAAATACCATTAGAGTCATTTGTATATGTAATTATATATCTTCACCTATCTTGGAATCATGTTTCGAATGTATATATATACATATGTATTTTTATTGAATTTTCATGCTTCTCACCCAAGAAACAAATGTCTATTATTATATGTCTGTATGTGCACTTGTGTGGCTATATATGTATTTAAATATATATGTATATACGTTATTAGTCATTTCTGTCAAGTCTCTCTACTGATTTCGATAAAATATATTTCTAATTTAAAAATTTTTACAACATATTTTTCTAAAGTATGCTTTAAAATATATATATATATATATATATATATATATATATATATGATAAATGTAACAATTTAATTGGCCTATTATTTTTAATTCAATTTAATCAAAAAAATAAAAGTCACATTCTTAATTACAATAATGATAGATAGTACTTTTCGATACTAGAGTTATAAACTAGTTTTCTTCTCGCATGGACGTTTGCGCCTAAGCGAAGCGAGGGTGACAAGTTCACACGAGGAGAAAATCAGTTTATAACACTAGTGCCGAACAATACTTTATGACAACGTGTTATAAGATCGATTTTGACACGCTTCTTTTTCCACAGCGTGCCCTAAAATCGCACTTAGAGCACGGCGTGTCATAAATGAATTTATTAATTCCAGTAGCTTGAAATTTTTTTTTTTAAGATAAAATATACTTTTATTATTGTTGCATTATTTGCTATAATAAATTACATGTGTATATTTTCTTTTCGAACATTTTTTTTATTGATTTTTATTTTTTTATAATTACTATTGTATTAAGTTGTAAACTCAAAAAATTTGGACCATATAACCTGTCACTTCTTTTTGGATAGATTCTCTATAATACTTTTTTAATCTTATTTTATTTTGTTTTGAAATATTCTTTTTTTCCGATTTTATTAAATCAGAAACATCGATTTCTTTTAAAAAGTGATTTATTAACTTAAAATCATTGCTTGAGAATATTTTGCGAAAGAAAATCGTGAAGATCACGAGATTTCTAAGAAATAACATTTTTTGATAAATAAAATAATTAATAAGGGTGTGTGTAAAAAATAAGTAGAACATGTGAATGAGGAAGCTTTGTGCCAATAGGTTGGCAGCGGTGTTAACCTTGTTATTTATTTATTTGTTAATTCGTTTTTTTCCATAGTTCGTACCCATAAACAACTTAAATTATTGTATACAGGCACCCTTTACAACCTTAGTGTGGAGAGTGCTGATCCTAATCCCTACTATAACCCCTTTTACCTTAGTGCCCGTCGCACAGTGGTTTAAAATAAGAAAAAAACGGCAAATTTTTATACACTCGATTTTTGAAGAAATTCACTTGCTTTCGTTTAAAAAAAATTCTTTTAAGGTGAAGGATATATAAAGTAAATTAATCAAGTCAGTGAAACTTATTACAAATAAGTACTTGGAAGCTTTTGGCGTCACTGATCGTGAATCTGCTGTCAGATTAAATGTATTCAAAATAGCAGATACAAAATGGGGAAAAAGTTATTGAAAATCGGAATTTTCCAAAAATAATTCTCACTGAGGGATTTTGAGGGTTGCTGATCATAAATATTCTGCAAAATTTCATGTATTTAAAATGGTAGATACGAAATGGTGGACAAAATTTTTTGATAACCGAAATTTTCTAAAAATAATCCCTATTTGGGAGTTTATGGGCTGCTGTTGGATTTTATGCATGCGAAATAGCAGACTTGAAATGGCGGACTAAAATTATAAATATTTTGTTTATTTCTATGTTACTTAATATTTAGATGTTTTGGAGGTCATTTGATTGCAAATCCGCCAGTACATTTTACAAATCCGGAATAACTGGTCTAATATGGCCGACAAATATGTCAACTAAAGTGTTATTGTTATAAAAACTTGTGCACGAGCATTCGTAAGACTATTCATCATAAAATAAATTTCAAATTCGATATATTGCAAACGTTGTTACAGATTATTGAATGATCGTGTGTTAGATAATGTAATATCAAACCTTTACTTTTTGTGATTCTGAGTTCATGCTGAAAAAATTTATATTTCATCTTATTATCAATTCAAAGAAAAATTTCTTGAATCCGATATGAAAAAGCTACTTAGCTTCTTGATATCAGTAATAATATTTTTTGGGATCAAAATTTTTTGAATGATGTATGATTTTTAAGTAAAAATTTTGTGCGGATGGTACAGGTGGTACCGTAAAATCACTTTCTGAAAAAGCAGTTGGTCACGATGTTTCAACAGCTAGCAAGGGAACGTACCGATACTACGTGACGTATTTTTTGCAACTTTTGCTCCCTCCCCCTCGCTAGTACCTACCAGTAGTATACTTTAAGACCCCCCCCACCCCCATTTTTCCGTGACCTTTTGCAAAGTACGACTTTACTTTTTTTTGTTCGCCCAGTTAAAATGCAAATTATTTTGAACCGTTTTAATGGACAATAAGCAAGTGAAAACCAGTCAGTTTTCTTTTCTCTTTTATTGCACAGCCGAAAGTGTAAGAATCGGAGGTAGAAAGTGTGAATTCATTGATTTACACTTTTAAAAACAGCGAAATATCATTTTTACACTTTTCACAAGAGGAAATTCAGAATTCGCTCTTTCAAAAGGGTAAATTGAGCATTTTACTACTTTTAAAGTAGTTGTTTAGAAAATTTACTACTTTCAAAAGTGTTAAAGTGATATTCACTCTTTTAAAAAAAGGAAATTTGAAGATTCTGTTACGTGGAGTTCTGTGGCTTCGGGGTGCTCTTGAAATAAATACGAGGACAATTAGGTTGCAACGTTTATTGAATCAAAATACAAGGGAAGAGCTATTTAGCGCGTAGCCGCCTACGACCCTTCACCGATCACGTCTCTCCCTACTCTGCCACTCTCTCATCTCCGTTCTCCGTTCTTCACCTTTCTCTCCCTCTCTCCTAATATCTCCCCTCCTTGAGTCCAGGGGCGCACACGGACGCATATCTATGCTATCGTGCGTGACACGTCCAGGGCTGCGTTGTCGTCGTCCCCGACAACGTTATCTCTTTTCTGTAGCTAGTGGTTGCACTTGTATGTATGTGTTGTGTGGCGTATTATGTTGTCTGTGTTGTCTGTGATTATCTTTCTACACCCATTCTTCCATTCTCTTAGAGGGCCACCGCTCTCTTTACATCTTTTTACCTTACTAGCTAGATCTCTCACACTCTCCATCCGTGTATTCTGTGTGTACAGTATTTTTTTATGTTCGTGCTCTTCCCTTGTTACAATAATATGCCAGCTCGGCAAAACATGGATAAAATAAGATCTTAAGTCTAATGCACAGTTTTTTATGTTAGATCTTTACATTAATTATATTTCCTAATGCGCCTGTCCTTCTAGGATCAGTACGCTTTAATATGAAAATATTTTGCTTTTCAACCGTCGCCTTGTCTGTGATTATTACTATTATAATTATTACTGTTAGTATTATTATCGTTATTATTATTATTTTTACTATATACGTGCCTTTTTTGGAAGGTTGGTAAGATATATATTCTTTCTCTACGTATATACGTGTGTATCCTAAACATTGAGTACATAGAAAAATACTCTTATAAATGTATATGAAAGAAAAAAAAATCTTCTCTTCGCTGTCTTATAAGTTCCGTCCCTTGACGCGGTCGAGCAGGTTCTGTTGCTCGTTTTTGTTGCTCGTTGCTGGTGGCTGGCTTCTTTGAAGTTGGATTATGATTGGTTGCAGTGCTGAAGGGCTCGTTGTTTCTACGTTGACTGCGATGTTGTTGTTTCTCCTACCTGTGAACATTCTGGCTAAGTTTAGTA
>JAPYYV010000880.1:0-31731 GCA_030522625.1 Copidosoma aretas
GGACTCGTGGTTTTTTTTTTTTTTTTCGCAAGGGACGTCGATGTACAACACAAGTATCATCATACCCGAACGTAGTATACAACATCCGCGTGTAATTGCGCGCATTTCAGTTTTCTACAAATTAATCCCCGTCCGCAGATACGTCGGCAGATGGTGCCGATCGCAGCACCAGCACCAACAGCAGCAGCAGCACAACCAGCAGCCGGGAAGTAGACCGGTGTCGGGGAGCTCGATAGCCTCGAGCACCTCCTCGAGCGGCTGCAGCAATCAGGACCATCACCATCACCACCACCACCATCATCATCACGCGACAAATCCGTATTTGGCCTCGGTCGAGTCGCTCGCCGACACTTGCGCCAGTTCTCAGGGTAAGGGGCAAAGCTGTATACTTGCATATGCATAAATACTTATATGGAGTCGGAGAAAGGTTTATACCCCCATCGTGGTACAACATTACAGCTGTACCCGCGGAGTAGTATCCCGTGCAGTAACTATCTCGAGCCGTGCCGAGTGTTTTTCTATATATAGTACGTACGTAAGCTTTGCAGCATATGCTTTTTGGAAATCGATCGCCGATCGCGGGGAGTTTCACCGAAAGATCGCGCGAGTTGCAAAACGCGCGTTGTTGTGGTCCATTGCCGTTGATCCGCGGGCGTCGAGAGTCCGCAGTGAGATGATTCTCTATATACGAGTACGGTAATAAGTATAGGCACGCGCTCAGCGTAACACTATACTATAGGATTAAACCTAATGGTATGGCGAACCCATGAGTTCGGATGAACGATTTGAAACTCGGGTCCGACAGAAAAAAAAAAAAAACCGTCCCCCACCCGCGGGGAGCGCCCGCCGCCCGCCCCGGGGGCGGAGCACCAGCTGCAGCCACCAGAGAGCAAACAAAGATAAAAGTCTGAAGAAGGATCCGTTACGCAAGGACGACGTAAATCCATTCGGATTCCCGCCTCGCGAGGATCGTACGACGACCGACGGGGATTCGGATGTAAATTGGAATTTTGTAACACCGTGTATGACGCGATCGTTAACGAAAAAAGCGCAACACCTCGGAGCCTCTCTTTGGTCACAGTATAGCCGTCGCACAGCGATTATACAAGCGTCGAGTGAGCGTTGTATAATATAATACAGTAGCACGACGGGCACATGAAAAGAAGAAAAAAAAATGTAGATTCGCGCATGCATATGTATCAGCAGAGCCGCGTCGGCCGATGTGTGTATCAAACGCCGCGTTTATTACTCTATCCTACGTGTTTTTTTCGTAAAAGTTTCTCATTGAAAAACACGATTTCACTCGCTATATCCATAAGCTCTATGTACAATCCTCCGCCGAGTGATGCAGTCAAGGTATATACGGCCGAAGCCAACAACTCTGGTGGTTAATCGTGACTCTTTGCACCAACAGTACAATGTATACTTACAAGTCATACTTATTTGGAAATTGGACCAACGGCGACCGAGCAACCGCTGCAGCGCGCGGCGCACAAATTTAATGTACGTGTAGAACACGAAACGCGTGCCTCGGAGAAATTTCCCAATTCAATGTAAGGCACGCGCCCGCGTGTATATGCGGGAGAGGAACCGTAATTGGATGGCAATCTTGTATCACCGATCGGACATGCCTTTACCTTCGGCACTACACTTATGCATACGAGTACGCATCATTTGCGATCCCGATTTCCATCCGCATCAGCGCGCTGTACTTACCTGCTGTGTATGGTATAAAAAATGAGTAACCCACGCGTACGCACGTAATGCGACGATGATTTTTGTTCAACGCGCATTCGCATCCGCGCGGGACTGTATACATATCGCAGCTTCCTCCTCCTCTTCCATCACCATTTGCCGATTTCCGCGCGCGGACCGGCCTCCCCTCCCGCGACTAATTGATCGCACACGCGCCCCCGTCTCTCGCATCACCTCTCGGTGCTTGTATAATTTGCGGAGAGATGATATGATTTCCCTCGGGCGCGGAGGCTCTGTGCTACATATGTATGTATACGTCGTACCCACCGGCGCGTGAGAGATTTATATACCGCCGCGCGCGCGGGGAACGTGGGTTATATGTATATACATATAGTGTACGCGCGATCGAACGAGACGCAAAAATTTTTCGAGAGAAAAGAGTCCAACTTTTCTCTCTCTCCTCCCTTACGCGTGTACACGCGTACAACATGTATACTCCACAGACACACAAGGCACGTACAGTGGGCATTTGCGCGAGTTTCGTTTTTCACGGGCTTCTAAATACATGTACATATAATATATACAGTGTACAAGTACAGTCGATTTGCATGCTCATACTCTCTTTCGGGTGCTTGCAATGTATATACGCAACGTGTAATGTACTTCATGGTTTTATAACAACGCGCGCGTATAAGTATAATATTATGCCGACCTCCTCTCCCGATGATCGTTCGCGTCGATTGGAATTATAAAAGCGAATTTTGAGTTTCGTGATTTTTAAACTCCCAATCGTAAAAGGCTTCTATTTCGCGGTGTATATGTGCATCGGGTAATTGGTACAGGTATACATATAATTATACACAATAGTGCAAGCGCAGCGCGCGCCGAGGGGACGTGAAAATGATGGTAACGCTTGCGCGGACCTTCCGAGAAAAAGCCGCGACGCTCGAATTATCGAAGAGAGAGAACGCTCTGCACTTATAAGTACGTACTACTACTCTTACTGCTGCGGTAGTGGGCAATTTTATTTTCTTCAGAAGCACTGCAGCAGAGGAGTATACTCAAATTATATCTTCAGAGTATCGCGCGTCGGCTGTGAGAGTAAAAATATATGGCCTTTGCTCGTAATAGCGATGGATAGTTGGTGTCGGTACACGCCAGTGATTGTGATGGTATAATGATAATAATTGTGTCTAATAATAATAATAATTATTATTATTATTATTACACACAATCATTGACGTGACACTAGAAAATTTTACCGACGATTGTGTATCCAATACGAACATAATTACATGCTGCTAGTATTTATTAAATTATTCATCACTTAAGTACATATAACGTATGGTAAAACTCGCCCAGTAACTGATACGTACAATAGATTATGAATATACGTAAAATTAAATGTCGACAGGAAGTTGATGTACCGATGCAATAGAATAAAAGCCCGCTTTATGCATTTGGCAACGAAAGAGCTCCATACCCTATCACATATTGTGCACAGTTTCCAACGCAAGTGCGTCGCGGTTATTAATAAAACTCCCCGACGACAATTATTATCCCTCGTAAAACACGAAAATTGAGGAAAAAACAAAAAAATAAAAGTAAGCCCCGCCACGCTACGTCGTAAACATTCAAAAATGACCCAACAGGCTCGGGCGACAGCGGCGTGGTGACGACGTCCGAGTCGAGCGTCGGCTGCAACGGAGTCAACAGCAGCGGCAACGGCCGGCCGGCCGGCAAGATCCGGCTGTCGGACGTGGACCGCGCCACGGCCGCCCGGTACTTCGACGAGCGCCGGCCGCGCTACTGCGACCCCCACAGGACGCCCGTCGAGAGGGTCCTGCTCGAGATCGTCGACACCGAAGCCGTCTACGTCGAGCATCTGCGACAAGTCATTCAGGTCGGTATCAACGACCCCGCCGGTGTGTAATCCCTTCCTCTCTCTCTCTTTTTCTTCCCCTCGTTCCTTCTTTGGATCTTTCGACTCTCCGACCAGCTGTCTCTGCCCGCGCGGGTATATATAATGCACGGGCAGTGGTGCATCGGACGAGTTTTCCCGCAGCGTGTGCACGTAGACATAAGAGTTTCTCCCTCCGCGAGAGCCAGCCGGTTTTCCCGGCAGATTCTGCCTGCCTGTTTTTTTTTTTTTTTTTTTTTTTTGTCGTTCTGGTTATCGTCGTCGTCCGGAGGAGGATTGATGGATCGCGCGGCGCATCGGGAGCGCTTGCTCTTGTTTCGCGAGTCGAAGGGAAGGACTTTCTCGGCTCGTTCATATACGTTACGTGCAGTGTATATGATTATAAGAGGAGGATGGGGGATCGGCGGTTTTGGTCGATTTTTGATGGGGAATCTTACGCGTGGAAAAGTACTTAATAAGACGGATGGACGGACGGATCGTTGATGCGGTGTAATGGGGCGGATTGAAAGTTTGATCGATCGGCCGGAAATATCGCGACGACGACGACGACGATGGCTTGCTTTTTATTCTTTCTCACAATTTCGGGCTTGTCCGTTCCGCAGGGCTACCTGGTCTGCTGGAGGGAGGATTCCAGCTCGTTGATCAGGGACTGCGAGCTTGCCGGCCTCTTCAGCAACATCGAGGATATTTTCGAGTTCAATCGGTGGGTTGATATCTTCTTTCTTCCTTTTTCCACCGCGCGCGTGCGAATCCACAGATACAACGTTCTGTGTATTTTCCCCCCAGTGATTTTCTGTCGGTGCTGGACAGCAGCGGATTGGACCCGATCAGGGTGGCCAGCACGTTCATCGAGCACAACGCCGGCTTCAAAGTTTACACGGAGTACTGCACGAATTATCCGAGGTGAGCAGGCTGTAATTCCGTGTATGCTCTTACACGCGACGTTTACCAACGATTTGCTCGCCGATTAATTTGCTCGTTCGTTCTTCACCCGCCAGGACTGTCTCGATACTGACGAACCTGATGGGCCAAGAGGAGACCGCCAGGGCCTTCAGGGAGCGCCAGGCGGCCCTCGGCCACGACCTCCCGCTGGGCTCGTTCCTCCTCAAGCCGGTCCAGCGGATCCTCAAGTACCACCTGCTCCTCCAGGTGAGCGTTGCAACAAGTGATGCAGTCCGTCGACTCTTTTTTTTTTTTCTTACAACAACCCCGCTCTTATACCCCTCCTCCGCAGAATCTGTCGAAAGAATTCGAGGCGCACGGCGTCGCGGACGACAGCAGCGGCAGCGCCGGGGAGGACAAGGCGGCGATCGGGGGTGCCCTGAAGGCGATGGCGGGCATAGCGACGCACATAAACGAGATGAAGCGCAAGCACGAGCACGCGGTGCGCGTCCAGGAGATACAGTCGCTCCTTTACGGCTGGCCGGGGCCCGATCTCACCACGGGCGGCGAGCTCATAGCCGAGGGCAGCTTCAGGATGCGGGGCGCCAAGGCTCCCAGGCACGCCTTTCTCTTCGACCGGATGCTGCTGCTCACCAAGAAACGGGAGGACGGCCTGCTCGTCTACAAGGCTCACATTCTGGTTGGTGGTGTGCCTGCCATTGTAGCCCTTTATTCTCCAAGTATTTATTCGATCGTTGTCCAACTTTCCTTCTATTCTTCTTTTTTTTCTCAGTGTTCAAACTTGACGCTGATGGAAAGCATTCCCGGGGAGCCGCTCTGTTTCCACGTGATACCCTTCGACAATTCCCAACTCCAGTACAAGCTGCAGGCCCGGAACCTCGAGCAGAAGCGCGAGTGGACTTTGCAAATAAAGAGGGTGATCCTGGAAAATTACAACGCCGTTATACCCTCGCACGCTCGTCAGCTCGTTCTTCAGATCGGTCAAAACAAGTTGGAAGGTAAATTTTCCAAACTTCTTCCTCGCTCTCGTGGCAAGCGAGTACAAGAACCTTTTCAACAATATTTTTGCCTCCTCGTCCCAGAACGAAGTTACACCACGGACCTGGACTGTCGCGGTAAGAAGGCAGCCAAAGAGAGGCGACAAAGACTGAAGAAGGGCAGGAAGAGCGACGTCTCCGCCAGCACAGCAGAGGTACGCTGTACTCTTGAGTATCGCTACGTTAGCTTCTTCCTCACCTTTTTTTTTTTTCTTTTTTTTCAATTTTAAATTAATTTTTCAAGAACTCGCCAATGTGTCCTCGCAAGAACCAAGCGGGCATATCCAGTCAGTACTACTCAAGGGACGAAAATCTTAATCGAAGTTCCGAAGTTCGCGGGTCAAAAATAAAGGTGGGCACAGTGCTCGAAAATTATTTCAACAAGTACGCGTGCGTGTGAGAAAAATTTAACAAATGAATCCACGATTTTAGGATCGCTTCACGAATTGGCGAAGGAAATCCGAGCCAGGTTTTCAGTCCTACATAGATTTGCACGCGTCGGACCGCGAGGAAAACGCGAACGACAGCCTGAACGGCAGCACTACCCCGACGCAAGAGCTCACGAGCAAGGACAGCGAGACGCAAACCGAGCCCGAAGAGATCCTCGAGCCAGCGAGGACCAAAGAAAACGGTGACTGCAAGGAAGAGCTCGGGGTGCAGCAGCGGAGCATCGAGGAGATCGTCGGCAACATCCTCATGAGCCAGGAGTTCCAGCAGCGCTTGGAAAAACAGCGCAACAAAATCGGCTCGCACAACGGCGCCCTCAAGCACAATCAGAGACTCGCCAAGTCGGCGGCTGCGTCGATCGACACCTCCGAGGAGGAGGACGACGACGACGACGACGACGAAGAAAGCGACAACAACGGGAAGGCGAATGGCGATGGCACGCGAACGCGTCCCCGGTACTCGCGACGCGAGCAGTGCTTCTTCGCCCGAGCAGTCAACGCGCACAACCAGCGCAGCTTTCGCTCGCAGTACGACGGCTTCCGCAACCTCGACGCCGATCCCGTGCTCCTCCATACGAGTCCGTCGACGAGAGTCTCGACTGGCAGGTGCAGCGATAGACGATCGCCGCCCGAGGTCCTGAAGAAGCCGAGCATCACGATCGAGAGTAAGGTCGCAAGAACGGCCCCGCGCATACGCGAAAATTGCTACTCGGTCTCCGATCGCGACGAGAAGGAGGAGCCCATCTACGAGACGCCCACGATCGTGAAGAAGGCCGAGGATCCTACTGTGGACGATAAGGACAGCAAAGGTGCGGTTCAACGAAGCTCGAGAGTTTTAGCCGAGGTGTTTGATTTGTTCACTGCATATGTGTGTATTCGTTATTTTCAACAGGCAGCAGGAACTACGAGGACGACGACCTGCAGCACACGTGGGCCGGCTGCCTGGAAGCCGAGGACAGCAGCGCGCAGGACTGTCCGACGCAGACGGCTGTGTGGCTGACCAAGCTCTGCGAGGGCCTGCCCGACCAGCCGCAAAAGTCCGGCTCGCTGCCGCGCAGCTTCCAGATGATGAACCCCGCGGACGCGAGCCAGCTGTCCAAGTCGAGGTTCCTGCAGCGCGACGGCAAGTCGATGACCGAGCGGCCGTTCACCATAGCCTCGGACAAGCCGGCCGAGATAAATCTCGAGGACATGGAGCGCTACGCCTCGAGTTGCCAGGGTTCCGCGAGAATAGCCAAGTTCCCGATCGCGGGCAGCGGCGGCGGGGTCGACCGCGGCTCGTCGACCTCGTCTTCCACGTTCTTCTGCTCGCTGGATGACGCGTCGTTCACCGATGCCGATACCCTGACGGCAAGCAGGTCGGCTTCCCTGTCCACGAGCACTCACGTACACCCGGACCACAAGATCTATCGGGCAAACGGGACGACGAGTAAAGGTACATTTTTAGGCGTTGTTATTGTCACTTTAAGACCATCTAGAGCAAAAATTCGATTGATTGCAGAGACGACGAATATTGGAACGACGACTTCGAGTCTATCGAGCTCGAGCTTGCGGAACGTCCTATCGAAGGCCGGCAGCCGGTTGCAGGGTTTGAGGTCGAGTCAGAGCACGGAGATGCTCGAGTGCAGCAGCGAGGAAGTGGAGCGCGTGAGCTATTTCCGTTCGTTCAGGCAACGCAACAAAAACAAGCAGCAGCAGCAGCAGCAGCAGCAGCAGCAGCAGCAGCAGCAGCTGACGAACAAGCCCATCTCCGACATTGATGAGACGGTGGGCTGCGTCTCGGCGAGGTCACGCTTCGAACCGCTCCCCTACCACAAGCAGGGCAGTCCTGGCCTGGGAGCTCGGATAGCACAGTCAGACTACGCCGACCCGACGATACTCTTCTGCGAGAGCCGTAGAAATCTGGCGGCGAGGGAGAGTCAGGCCGCAGCGGCTGCAGCGGCAGAAGCCATGCGAGCGGAGGAAGAGAACGACGTGTTTGGCACCGTGGAAGAGGCCGTGGAGGCACACGAGAGCGACAGCTTTTACGAGCGTTCCTTCGAGACGATCGAGAATTACGCGGATGCGGAGTCGGAAGAGCCGTTCAGGGACAGTGCAATATTCAGCGACGCCGACGACTCCAGTCTGAAGCTGTTGAACGAGACCGCCGTTGGCCCTACGAAAGTCCCTCTGCCCGTGCCGACCAAAAAGAAGATAAAGCGAAACGCCATCGTTGCCGGGGAAAAGCCCGTGGTCACTCAGAAACCGGCGCACTTGAAGCTGCACGCGAGAATCGTCAAGTGCCGGGGGCCTAGGGTTGTGCTGACGATGACGAACCGGGAAAAGCCAAACGACGTGGGGGATGCCAAGATGAACAACGAAGACGTCTCGGCTGGCCAGAACCAAGTGGGCTGGGTCAAAAGAATGGTTGGACAACTGCAGACTCAGGTTGACGCTTGATGGGCGCGCGTTTGATTGGACGAGAAAATTAATTCTTCCGAGAGGTTGGACTGTTCGTTTACACTCTCTCTCCAGTTTTCCTGTCTGAAATGTTTCATCGATTGCGTTTTTGAGCTACTACGGTCGATTGTGTTTTTTTTTTTTTTATTAGTATGTGAAATACGTTAAATTATTTATCGAGTGTTGAGGAATTGTGACTGTCCAATTGTAGCAAGAATAGTGTTATTTAATTTATAGTCGAATTTTTTGATAAAAAATGTATGAAACGTTTCATTCAGGGTTTAGTTTTGTAAGTAGGATTCAACTGTTCTCGTTTTTTACTGACCGATCACGTAATATTGAGTAGCGTGTTGGTTTAAGGATTGTTGCGTGAAAAATTAATTTAAATATCACTGCTGTCAAACAAAGTTATGAAAATTTTAATTATCAAATAACAATGAGTCAGCATATGTTAAAATAATATTACATTAGTACACGATTGGAGGGTATTTGCTTATAAAATTAATGACTTGTGATACGAATTTCGTTTACTTTCACACGTTGCACTTTTTAAGGTGTTGAGAGATTTTTGTAGAGACATGTTTCATCTTTGTGTAAAAAAATTTTGTATTGACAATAATAATATTAAAGTAACATATCACAAACTGAAGTAGTTTGTTTGGATTCCTATTGATGAAATATATATCATTCATACATCTATTACATGTACGCTTGTGCATATTCATTATTCATTAATGTTGTTCCAAACTTTTGAATGCTAATAAAATATTGTTAAAATATTAAAAAGAAAGTAAACATTTTATCCTAACGATAAAAAATAAAATTTGTATTGTTGATGATAAAAGTAGCAAGTGATACACTATTCAAGATTTCTCAGAAAAAGTTGAAATTCGTTTTAATATATAGCGTTTTTGTTCATCAATGATCGATTAAATAACTAAAAAATTCGTACTAATAATAATAAAAAGGATGTATAAGCCAAAATCAAAGTTGGGAGAAGTGCATCGACAATAAGACTCATTATTTTTATTGTATTTCAACGACGGTGCAAAAGATCTATGGAAAAAAACAAATGTGGTTAGTTAACATTCAATTAATTTTGCAAGTGAAGAAAGGAACGGAACAAGTTGGCCATATATCGATGCAATGTTTAACTACTTTACTGTAGCTTTAATATTAATGCAAATGATTTCCGAGTCTTTTTTAAATATATATTGTTAAAACTGTATAGTCTAAGCAAAGTACAAGTATTTTATAGTTGTTAATGAGATACGAAAGGCTTTGCTGCCATGAAGAATCGAGTCTTTCTAAAAATACGCTCAGATCTCCATCCAATTTCGAATTGATTTATATATGTATATTTCTAAGGATTTATATTAAAAAGGCTCGTATCGAGTTATAATTAATAAATACTTTATTCAACATACTGGATTTATGTCAATTAAAGAAAGAAAAAACCATACTATTTTAATGAATAATTTATAAGAAACAAATTTTATTACATAAGTTCCTTTATGTACAGAAACATCAGCTAGTCGCTTTTACACATGTAAGCAAAACGATATGATTTTTTGAAATGCGATAAAATCATGTATAATAATAAATCACGATGATATAAATAGATTCAATACTGCCCTACAGTCGATAAAATCTTATAGCGATATTTTTTTTTCTTTGTTCTTCAGAGTAAAAAAAAAGGTACCAACTACGAGTGGGGTATTTTTACGATCAACAGTCGCCAGTCGCACGCGAATGTAAAGTTTGTAAATCCGAAAAACAAGTGTTTGTATCATGAAGTTCTACTAAGATGGGAAAGACCGTTAAAGGCTATGCTGGTTCCCCATTTCGAATTCTCGAGTCCAGCCTATTTGCCGAACAGTGCAAATTTGAAAACATGCACTTGCACACAACGTACGAGTATAATAAGTACAACGAGAATGTGTCCTATTTGTACGTTAGTAAAAAAGGTATACTCATTGCGATGAGTGCAAGTATACGCTCAACTGCGACTTGAGTACGGCCTTAAATATTTGCCTCCCACTGCAATTCCACAATATCAAGCTTTTTTAAAAAAATAATTTCGTATTGCCATTGTCAATACGCGTGAAAATGATTTCCGTAGTCTGGCGCAAGCCGACAAAAAATGGTTGTTTACAACTTATATAAGTAAAAAAGAGTGATACAATAAAAATAGTAATAATAACAGGCGAAACAGCCGAAGAACCGAAAGCAACGACGCTTTGTTACACAATATATATGTATATATATATATATCTGTACAACTTCGCCAGCAATGTTATTTTATTTCTAAACTCTCGTAAAACATTTCCGTCTCCATACGCAAGTGTAGTCGTCATTTTTTCTGTCTACTAAATCTAAGTACATTGCTAAACTCTTGACTTTCTATGTTCATCGTTTTCCATTTTAACGTTTCCTAAATCTTATTACCTATTCCTATGCATCCTCTGAAAAACTTATTCCCGAGTCGACTTTATGCTTTCACAAAGAAACACCTCTTTGCTACCTGTGCTCGGACACTGCATGTTGTTGAATTTTCAAGATTCAAGAGGGTCACATGCATATCCAAGAAATTCAAGGACTATTTTACACTTTTTCTTTGCTTTATTAGTCGTATTTCAATCCAACCATTTTTTATCGAAAAATATGTATCGAGAAAACTTTATTAACAACTTTGTCATAAGATTGTCGAAAGACAATTGTTGAAACACAATAATTTGTACACTGCTACGGGAAGTAATAGCATAGTTTCTGGAAATGTCATTTTTTTCCATGGAAATGTCATTTTTTTGGAATTGAAATTCAACTTTATCCGAGCATTCTTAAATATACAATTGCATTATTCATTTCCTTTTCTGATCTACACGGTTTGACTTTTGTTTCTACTATACTTGGAAAAACGAGCTTCCTCTACAATTTTCTAGTTTGACTTAGCAAAAACATTTCAGTGTTATTGAGATGACAAAACTTTTTTAGCTGTTTATTTTTAAGTTCTGGGGGCACTTGACTCCTTCCCCGTGTAATAAAATATCATTTGGTATATCATTGTGCAAAGACAGAGTCTCGCGTTATTTTCTTTATTTACTTTTTTTTTGTATTTTGTGGTCGATGCTGACAGGTACTTTTGATCGCTGTGCTAGTCTTATTAACTTCACCTATCCATTATTATACTTGCGTAAATTTTTCTTTGTAACTTTTTTTTTTTATTATTCATTCCTATAACAGGCTTATATAGTCGTAAAGTTTTTTTTAGCTCTGTTAAAGCCTGTTAAACTTTAATTTCGCAATGAACTACCATGCTTAATTTATTATTTTTGGTAATATTTTGTTTAAGCTTTCAATTATTATTCAAAAATTATACATATTATATCTCTGGCTTACTATTCTGAAAAACTACGTTGAACATCATTTTATTGTCCGGTGTTTTATATACCATTATTAACCATTCAGTGCGAAATTAAAGGCTCGATATGTCAGCGTACTTCGTAATAATAAAATATGAAGTTGAGTTTTTAAACTCTTTTTCAAGAAAGGGGAAGACATATTTTTTTACTGCTTCGACGTTAAAAACATTTTTTTTTATAACGACGCACATTTCCTTTACCCTTCAACAAATTCTGTATTCACAGTTTCGTTTATATAGATTAAAAACATATTATTTCATTAAACCATTTAATTCCGATCGAATAATTACGTAACGTGGGTCCATTAAAACTTCGGCGCTTTGTCGTATCGTCGAATAAAGAAAATAACAAAATCAGTTTCGAGGAATGCAAATATAATCATCATATTAAAGCTGTATTTTAACGAATACGGCTTATAATAATGGAGTATTTTCATTTGCTGAGGCGATTCCGCTATCTCAAAGTCCGCGAAACCGGCTGCTAATACTTACACTAACTGCTGTCGTGTACAGCAGTGATTTACCTTCTTTTTTTTTTTTTTTTAATACAGTCTACATGTTGCAGTCTGCTGCGATTTTATTAATATTAAAATCTTTGCGAGAAACGAAATGAAAAAGCTTAATAACGCAGCTTCTCTTAATAACTCGCTTCGTGGCCCGCGAGGATGTAGAGATCGGCGCCTTCACTCTCGTTCAACGTGCCAGTATGCACTAAATGACTCTCCAGCATAACGACTCTGAAAATTTTGTAAGCGTCACGTGAGTCAGGATTTTAATACACCGGTTTGAAGTTTCATGATTTCATGATTTGAATCGTATACTCACTTATCTGAACCCAATAATCTGTAAGTCCGACTCGGATCACTGATTTCTTGTGTAATTTCACCGTTTTTGAGACTACGGCCTTGCATTCCATGCTTATGGAAAGCAAGGACGCTGTCTGGTAAAACAACTGAAATAAAAGTATTTCTTTAGCGCTGCAGAAACTCAAATAAATTACATGCGACGCTTATTTAATACGTACTTATCGATTCAATTTTGAAATTAAATTGCAGTTCGGATATTTGTTTCTTACTAGTCCGCAGTTTTCCATTAAACGTTACTATTTTTACCAAATCTGAAATGCAAGAATAACAATTACCGATGTATTGAGTCCTAATCAAAATTATAAGAATGAAAAATTTAGCTCACTATCATAACAAACAAGAATGGCATCTTTTTCAAGCTGCGCTACACTAACTACTTGAAGAGTTTCTCTTCGTGGAATGACTGTTGCTAAAATTAGAATATGACAATGAATGAGGATTCCGAGCAATGTAAGTACAGTATAATATTCGAAAATAAAAATTACCAGAACCGTCCATCTCTTCTAATTCATCGCTATGAAACCAGCTAGCCCCGAAATTCATATTTATAAGATCAAGCTTCAATTTGTTTTGATGATAAGCTTGTTTAACAGAAACGCACACCATTGGATACTCAATTTCTGGCGTGATAATCATCTCAAAGACGTTTAACGGTGAGGGCAGTGGGCATTCGAAATATTTCAATAACATAAACTTATTCAAAGGATCGTACCACTGCATCAAGAAAATTCCACCCGGCATTGCGCCACACAAATATTTGTATCTATCATAACGAATTAAGATATCAATTTGGAGATTTCTTTACTGGAAATACACGTATAAAAAAAAGCCAATCGGTCTTGACATACCCGTTATAAGGATTTCTTCCCACGCAGCATTTGGTGCAACCTTTCGTATCAGGCACTCGAGTCGTAAGTGCGAATTTCCTGGGGACCAATCTCTCCGGTATTTTGTTCATGTGGAGCGAGAACCTGTGCGACTGCTTACTTTGCATAGCCAATAGGTCGTGTCTGTACAGCTGTGGCGTTTTTCCTGTAAAAATGAGCGATACTTTTAAATTAAAGCTCGCCACCCGTGCAGTATACTCGCGGTTTCAGGTTTCAAACTTGAATGATTCATTATTTACCCGACAGCGACATCAAAACACCCTTGATGACGTACATCCATATCGTTCGCCTGGGATAGAGCTGATCGATCGCCGTCTCGTGCAGTTCGTTCAAATTCAGATTGTAAATTCCCTCCTCGGCTGCGATCAGCAGATGCTGGTCCCTCGTTTCGGGATGTATCCAACTCGCCGTGCAGTGTATTCTCAGAGGACAACCGTTAAATACCTATATCATGTACAATAAAAACAATTGAAAATATAAAGAGACACTTCTGTGGAAATATAAAATGTGAGGAAGGGTGGGAGGGAGGGAGGTATACGAGGCTGAGAGGAGAGATCAACAACCTTCGAGAAACACGCTCCCATGTGAACTTTCGGCGTGGGCGGCAATCCATTGCTGATTGGCCTGGGAGGCGTGTGTCGCTTTCTGTCCCTCCTTCTCGGCGGCACTGGCGGCGTGTCCGAGAGTAAGTCTGGTCCGACACTGTCCTCGCCGTTCTTTGACCTTTCGTTTTCTCCTGCAAATCGATCATCTACGCACAATTTTTTTTTTTGCACTACTTATCATCATCATCATCTCTTTTTCCTTTTCATCCGACATTCTGATCTCAACTGTTCAAAATCTGTTGGTTCCATGCTCAATCTTTCAAAATTCAAAGACGTTATTAATTTACGCTCTCGAATGCATGTCTAATTACGATATAAAAAATTCATCGATGTTATAAAAAATCAAATTACAAGATGTTAGAATATCACGCACTAAAAAGTTTTCAAAACTGTTAGTTTGTTAGTCAAGCGGATATTTACAATAAAAAAGGGTAAAAACAATTTCTCAAAACGTCGATATCCAATACACTGGACCAAAATTAGTCCCTCCAGAGCTCCAATGCAGCATACACAGATAGAGAGAGAAAGAGAGTGCCGAAACAGATATGCCCTGCCGACGCCCAGCCACATATGATGGTATATTGGCTCAATGAAGCGAATAAAAAGCAAAACATAAAATAGTGCAGAGAACACCGATCAGTGAGCGCACAAACGATCCCTCTGCAAAATGCACTGGGTGCGCGCATAAGTATACATTCACCGGATGGAAAAAAAAAATTCAAGCAACGCTAGCGTATCCACAGCTCTCGAATATCATGCCAACATCAACAATATAACTAATGATGATAAAAGTGCTCGTAGCAGCGGCAGCAGCAGCAGCAGCAGCATCGGCGGCGGCGGCACACACAGGTGGGTGCAGATGAGATGCTTTACCGTTGGACTGGTTGGGTGACAGATCCCGACGGCCAGCGCTGTCGGACAGCGAACGCTGACGCTGCCCGGACGCCGCGTGGTGCAGCAGCAGCAGCCTGTCGGCGGCGGAGGCTGACGCTGCGAGAAGGGCCGCATTCCCGATGGCAAGCTGATCTCGAGCGTAGGACCTCGTCAGCTCCTCCATCGAGCTGCTGTGCAACCGCCGGGGACTCGTGGTCTGCGACCCTGCGTCATGTGCGCGCCGACACCCGCATGTACAGCTTATACCAATTTTATACACTCTCGAGTGCCGAGGGAGATTACTAAAAACTCTCTCGTACGTAATATAAGTACGTCGTGTGCCTCTCCCGTCACACTCCGCAATACTTGCTTGTTCATTTGAGCGAGTGACATAAGCCACTTTTGTTTCTTTCTTTTTTTTTTCTCATTCTCAATGCAAGCTATCTGTTGAAGCTGGCGTCCAGTGAGCTGAGTTTTTTTTTTCTTTCACGATATCTTACTTTTAATACAATTGCAGCCTCACTAGACACATTCAAAGGAAGCTGTGAGCTTTATAACTATGTATTATGTACAACACTCAACTATTATTACTTTTATCGTATGTACAAGCTCGAAAACAAAAACAACGAAGCTTATGAAAGAAAAAAAACAAAAAAATTCAAATACAGCCATTTTTAACAGCTCAGGATCCCATTGAAATTGTAATTAATCTAGAAACCAAACGAGCCACGTATGTACAGACAATGAGCTTCAAATTGCATTAGCTACACGAATAAATCTAGAAACTCTACAAGCTTTCAGCGCAAACATAATTTACGTGACAGTGAGCCATACCTGACAGATTATCGTAGAATCTTTGATGCGTCTCACAATCGTTGGACGTCTCTCCCAAAGGCAAAGTTGCTCTGAAAACAGACAATGATGTATTAGTATGAAGAAAAAAAAATATTACTTTGCGCATTTGTAAAAAATAATTGTATCTTAAATAAATGAAAATTAGATTAGTTAGAAAACTATGTGCTTTCAAAATAAACGAGAGATTCAAAAACAATGATAGGTTAAAAAGGGATAGTTAGAAGACGATTGTATAAATACTACGCATCTAAAGCGTTTCGAGCTTCGTCTGATACAATTATCAAGATTTCGCTAATGTTTTTCTACTTACTGCAACGAATACAGCTGGTCACAATGCCCGGCAATCGCATTTCCCCTGAACATACGAAAGTATCTATTTTTACTCTATTGCTGCTTTACATTATCCTTCTTCTTGCATAGGCTTTTAATACATTTTTGTTTCAATTACTGTCTGATGTAATACCTTATCATTTTCCTGATTATTTATGCATCAAGAAATTCGGTTAAGAGTGCAGCGACTCCCAACACTGGGTTATTTGAGGATTTTTTATTTATTTATAAACGTATCAAATGCGATTTTCTGCTTAATTAAATTTTTTTGCCTTCACATAATATATATGTTAAAACTAAAACATTAGTCTTTATAAGTATACTTTCTTTAATTCCGAAGCTCGATTAAGACTACACTTTTTAATAAATTTCATTTGTTAGAGGCACTCGCATGAAAAAAATTATGTATTTACACAGTTAGTGAAAATTTTGGATAGACATATTACAGAACAAAGCTAAGGCTGAAGCTTCCGTTACGACAGTAAAATGAAATGAGTTGATACATTTGGAAAAAAGCGCGTATTGAAAGTTCATGCATGATCTAATTATGATACTGTCAATTAAGATATGCAAATATCGTGCAATGAAACAAAATTTACTCTCGCTATCAGGAAAAAAATTGAGAAAAAAATATATATGTTAATAAAATTAAAAAATTTCAATGAGTAACAAAAACAAAGCGTGATGCAGTAAAATGTTAATCTCTATATATACTGGCGCGATTGCAAGTGCGGGGCGGAAGGGAGGAAAGGTTACCTGCCAATACCTTAGCAACAACTCCTCATCAATGTACTGCAATAGACTCCTGTTGGGAGAAATCATGAGAATTACAAATTACATACTAGTGATAAACACTGCTAAAAGAGCAGAAATCAAAATAAAGTGAGATGTGTGAAAAGAAAAATAATAATTATAATTTTGTAACTTTATTATTATAATAGTTAAAATGCAATAAAATAATTTATAAACTCACTAAATACTTGTCTCAAAATTAAAATATACCACAGTTCAAAAATACAAACGTAAATATACGCTACAGTAACTACCAAACTGAGAAAAAAAAGAAACAAACCATCATGCTTAACTGACATGCAAAAGTATATAATAAGGAATTGTGCAAAATTGAAAAAAATTAAGTTATTTGAGTATTAGAAACAGATAATGTAGCACACAGCACGAGTCAAATCTTTCGTGTAAAAACTTTTTTGCATCAATATTAGGTCACCAAATGTGTTATAAAGTTCTCCAAACTTTCAGAAACCATCTCAAATTTTTTCTCTGTCCTTGATATTTTTACCTGAGGCTCATACGAAAGATCTCCGTGCCAGTTTTGCTTCTGTGTTTGACTTTACTATCTGCGTCAATGCTACAAAGTTCATAAAGATAGATTTTTCTTGAAACCGACACCGATTACTAGACGAATCAACAATAAGACCAAATAGAATATAATTTTTTTTAGATTCAAGGCAAAATTTTGTTGTCAAATGATTGTAATGATCTATGAATTCCAGTTTAAAGTGACAAATGATAAAAGCGTGATCGTAAGATTCGGTAGATGTCGAAATATCGTGAATGTAAATCAGAGCAAGAGGTTAAAGTCGAACGTGAGAAGCCTCAGCCCTTTCCCAAAGAAACGATTACTGTTTCTGCAATGGCATTTTTTGGTAGATTAAAAAAAAAACGTTATATGAACTTACTTTTCTTGGCCATCCTCGAAAACCGAGCCGATCCCGCAATCTGGATGTACATCACAGTTATGAACAGTCTTAAATTAAAAATAAGACCACATTAAACACAAATAATCAGTTTATACTCACATGTACAGAATGAGAATGTGCAAAACTGCTTACCTTAACGTTATTCATAATATCTATAATATCCCATGCTGGGTTATTATCAACTAAGGGCGATGTTGAATCCCTTTGAAGCGTCCCTTCATCCAGATTAAATCGATCTGCGAAAGTAAAAGAATTATTAACAATTATAATCAATTTATCGTTTAAAATCCAATAAACTTAAACTTACCCTCGCTGTCTAATTGTGAAACAGGACTCTTTGGTCTTGGTTTTGCCGTGTGCCTCGAAGCGATGCGCTGTGGTACGTTGGGCACAGCACCATCCTCATCTGGCTCCATATCAGCGTACGATGTGCTAGGATTTGAAACTTTTTGCAGTAAATCTAGAGCAAGCCGTTTACTCATTTCACTTTGGAAAAATGCATGCTACAAAACAAAGATGGAATGTTACATCACTTAAAATAAACAATAGAATATCAATCATTTTCGGTATCGAAAGAAACATGTTTACCTGTAAAAGCTTTTCAGCTGTTGGCCTTTTTTTTGGATTTTTAGTGAGAGCAATTTTAACGAAATTGTGAAACGTTTGACTCCATTTGTCGCGTTCTTTCAATGTTGGCGGCTTAAATCCTGATTTCGACATAAGAAATAACGCTCTCATCGGGTGGAGATCGAACATAGGAGGCTGCAGTTCAGCCAATTCTATTGCTGTTATGCCAATGGCCCAAATATCACATAACTGATTGTAACCTCCTTTTCTTTCTACCGCTGCAACCTAAATAAATACAAAAAATATCATGATTGACTACTGAAAGAAAAAAAAAGATTTAGAGCGCATAAAAGTGATAAAGTACCTCAGGAGCCATCCAATAAGGTGTGCCAATAAAACTTTTTCTTTTGTTAATTGTTGCTGTTATTTGTGCCGACACACCAAAATCGGCGAGCTTGACGTCGCCAGTCTCTGTGAGCAAAATATTCGCACCTTTTATATCTCGGTGCATTTTGCCCATACCATGCAGATAGGCAAGACCCAGCAATGTTTCTCGACACATATAAGATATTTGGATTTCCGACAGTGGACCAGTAACTAGAAACAAAACAAAAACAGTTAATTGCACAAAAACGAATAATCGTACAAATGAAAATGTACATACTGTGATAAATGTCCTGAAGTGATCCACCACCACAGTACTCCATGCATATCCACAATTTGTCCCTTCTGAGGTAACTGCCATAATAAGCTATGATATTTGGATGTCTGCAATCCTTCATCATGAGAATTTCTTGCTGTATTATAGCAAAATCATCTCCTGCGAAAAAAAGACGGTAAACAATGCAGAATTTAAAAATAAATCGCTGAAACGGCATAAAAACACAAAGGAAAGTATTATATGGTAAGAAGTTGAACCAAGACACTTACCAGGCTCAAGTTTAATGACCTTGATGGCAGCCAAATCATTCATGGAGAGTCTCTTGGCCTGGGAACAAAGTACGAGAACAATTAACTCCAACCTCCTTTGCCAGCACAAAGCAGCTTCTAATGGCTCTAAATTGCAAACTTTCTCACTGTAAAATACCGGGATCAGCACTTGTACTCAGAATATAAAAAGAAAAAAAGTAAGAAAATCTGAAAGCCACTTTTAAATGATAATACACCTTGCTTGAGAGCTAAAAAAAAACCAGATTGCGTGTGAACTAACTGGAATCGTTGATCCCCATTGCAGTAATCCAAGCAACGCACCGAGTCATTCATATCGCATAGTGTTCCTGATATCACGTGTCATTAAACCTCTTTAGCTTATAACTGCACACACATAAAAACAAACAACAAAGACGACGACGTGCGTCTCGCAACCCTCCATAGTAAACAGATACAAAATTTTACGGAGTACGTCAAAAAAAGTATCTGTAAGTACTCATATTAAAATAACTCGAGAAAGCTTGAGAAAAAAAAAGAACAAGCAGATACAGAAAAAAAAAAACAACAACAAAAACTGCAGAACACTGGTATGATTATTATTAGGTGCAGCACAAGCTAGCTGTGTTTCCGGGTTATCTCACTTTGTAAACATCGCCATAGGTCCCGCTGCCGATCCTGTGAATGAGCTCGTACTCATCCTGGGGATTGCGCCTGCTGATGTCGCTGGACAGGGCGTTCGCGTTGGCAGCCACTGTGGCGTTGACTGCCATTGTCGCGTCCGCTCTGCTCCCGACGACAATGTCCCAGTCCAACGGGACTGACAGACGGAGCCGATGCTAATCAGCAACTGTAGGCGTCCGAGGTCGTGCTGCTGCTTGCTATTCTCCTCGTCGTGGCTAGAGCCCCCTGAGAAGTCAGGGCACTCAGGGCCACTCTCTGGCTGCGCTTGTTGTCGTCTCCGAATGCCACGGGTTCTGATATATTTTCGAGACACTATACTGCATAGGTATAAGTACATGTAGGTGTTAGGAAAGTTAGGCTGGAAATAAGCTGGAATTCGCGAACGGTAAGCAAGCTTGTGCGCCTCCTGGTAGACTGACCGCGAACCCTTGCCCTAATAGAGCGTCGAGCGCCCCTACTGCGTCCGCGCGGGGGCCCGCTGGGTGGGCGGGCGCGGGCTGGTTGAGTCGCCAAGTTGCGTACTTATTTCGTAGATTTTTTTCAAATGTTTTCTATTCCTAGTTTATTACATCAATGTCAATCGTGCGAGTGAAAAATTGACACTCTGTATAATGAAGTTTTTTTCAATCATCCGATTTTAAAAAACAAAGGCTAGTTTATTTCTCCACCCGTACAGCAAAAAATTACCGTCTTTGATTTTCTAAAAAAGTCGTGTTTATTATTAAAAATACGTCTTTTCAAGAAAGTCAAAGACGGTAATTTTGTAGCTATTTAGATAGAGAAAAAAAAACTAGCCTTTGTTCATCAAAATCAGATGATGATTAAAAAAGTTTCATCACATAAAGTGTTTATATTTTATTCACACGATGTAGGATAAATAAATTAGGAGAAAGTTGTAAAAAAAATCTAAAATATACCCTATATGTATGTGACAGTATTTTACATCAAAAGAGAAATATGATAAGCTGTAGATTTTTGGATACAACTAGCTTGAGCGATGATGTTTATTTTTGTACCTTCGTACCAGATCACACTTTTTTTGGTCAATAAGATTAAGTTACAAGGTGTCAAAGTTATACTATGTATGTTAAGGTACAAGTTTCTATACTAGAATATGATTTAGTGTTTTCATGTTCTACTTTTTTCAAATATTATTTATATTATTATTAATCAACCAGCAAAGTCAACCAATTATTATGCATTATATTAAATAGCTTCATTCATAAAAGTAGTCAAAAATAGAATGTGTACTTGTTAACGACAAATTAAAAAAACAGTATACATACTAAAAATTAAAATTGATTTGATGCAGTATTATGACAGTTATAATTATTTATATTGGAAGTAATAAAAATGTACTGCATGGAAAAAAATACCACGAATGTTTTATCTGATTGCTACGATTGTAATTCAATGTAAAAATTGAAGATTAAAAATATTCTAAATTGTGTTATTGAATTTTATTAAAATTTATTAAGATTTTATAAACAAAATTTTTTGTTTTATTGGATTGATTGATTACAAACAAACACAATAGTATCAGAATAAGTATTATTCTATGATTATAATTGAAGAAGCTTCGAGCAGGCAAATTATGAAGATGAAAAATAAGTGTTATTTTATGTGCATACTGACCCTAAAAAGTATCTAATAGGCTGAAATTTTTTTTTCATTACATGAGAACAGACAGAAAAAATTATCAAGATATCATAACAGTAGTTTAATAACTGAACTATGCCTAATTTTTAGAACACTATAGATTTGGCGTGCATTCGATGTAAAGAATTACATATTCCAGGAATGAAAAATTTATTATGAATAAATAAATACTTTGTTCATACATATTATAAACAATAAAATTGTACAGACTGCATTCATATTTCACACAACTGTAAGAATAAAATGTGATGTTAATAAGTGATGTGTAAAGACACCATTGAACGGTTTCATTTATCCTTTTACTTTAAAATTTTCGTTGTACAAAAAATAGAATCTTTGAAATCTGCAATTGAACTGATTATTAAAATTGCACGAGTTATAAATAATTAATTTTATGTTGTAGAAAAAAGACTGTTTGGAATTTATTAGAACTATGGACAATGAACCACTAAAAATATTCCAAAGAGTCTGGCTGTCAACAGCAAAACTTAATAAAATTGATATTATTAATCGCCTGCGACAAAATATTTACAGTGACTTCAGAAGATTGAGCGTTTCCTCCTTCAGATATTGTGAGGGGACTTCTATGGTTTCGTTTGTATCCCAGAAAAAAGCAAGAACAACAGCTGGAACTAGATTTAAGGTATAGAGAGATTTTTCAAAATCTGCCTCAGTAAGTTTTTCTCTTGTCGCGGTAATCAAATAGAATGGCAATTGGTCGTTTAACAAATGTTCTTTTACGAATTGCACTACTTCTTCGTAATTTTCAGAAACTGCAAACGTTCCTTGAAGAATAATATTATCCGGAAACCGTATCCTTATCAAAGCGAATTTGTACTTTCTCTCTTTGTCTTTCGTTACTTTCTCTCTCATAGCGTGAGTCATTAACATTTGGCTTCTTTCTACAGCCTTCGATCTGTAACAGAATAAAAAAGAATTATTACAACGAAACGAACAAATAGATCTGAGCTTTGATAGTAACAAGGGATCATCATACTTTTCAGTTTGTTCTCGTTTGATATCTTCTGCTGACAAAACAAAAAATTGTGAAGGCAGTTCGCTCCGAACTGCCGCTTGACTTGGTGATAAAACTTGTACATTTCTGTCCAATTGTAATTGTACAGATTCTGAAGATTTCAGGGCATCTATTAATGTTGTTAAACTGTCAATAGTTGATCTGTCAGGATCCCACACCAGAAAATCTTCTTGCTTATCTTGGTGCATTAGTTTCTCTTGGACAAAACCAGCTGCTTTGAGCAATTCCATGGATCCTTTAAAAGGTTTAACTTTCTCCTGAAAAAGTATATTATTTTTTAGAATTCATGACATTAATAAGTCCATTATTAAAAAATGTATGTATCTACCTGAAATATTTTGTTTGACATCCTAATTTTCCAGTATTTTGCTTCGCTAGGATCATTCCTAATGTTATCTAAGTACTTACAAAGCGTATCTACACAGGCATTAATTCGCTCAATACCATCATTACAACTATGAATGACCAGACACGCAGAAAGTCCTGCCTCATCATCTACAAGTTGTGCAGTCAGAAATTTTTCGATTCTTTCAAACCATGCTTTCTTCTCCAAAATTTCATCGGATATTAGTGGACATTGGTAAAAAACACCACTCACAGCCAATTCATGAGGTTGTGGAGCTTCCTGTTTTATATCTTCTGCTTGATCAACAATTTTTTGACTTTCAAGAGCAAGTTTCTCCTGTTCAAGTTCTCTCTTTACTCTAGCTTGAATTGCTGCATAAGATCTGCAAGTCATTGAATTTTTAAAGGTTATTTTTGATGAAAACTTTAAATTTGTTTCAAAATGCATCATTATTTACGTATTTAATTTTGGAGCACTTGTTTTCTGTCCTTCCAATCTTGCTAGGGTTGCTTGACCCGCAATTTTAGCATCTCTAGTGGGCTCGTGTCTCTTTGGTACATTAGCTGATTTAGATGTGGTAGCTGATGCGGAACTACTGGGCTCATTCAGCCTGATGTGCGATAAAACAAAGAATAACGTATGGCTGTCAGGTTACTTTTCAAGATCAATACATCAGATATACTTAATTAAACTTACTTATGTCCTTTTCCAGCATGTTTGAATTTTTCATTCTTGATTTTTTTTTGAAAAAATGACTTGATCTTCTCTGCCATGCTTTTAAATACTATATCTCAAATTTATTGCAATGAGAAAAGGTAGACTTGTTCAGTATCTCTGAGAATGCACCCTGGGCAGATCAAGTTCAATGATTCTCCTCTGAAGTTCCTCTGGTGGAATGACTAAAAAATGCAAACAAAGCCCAAATATTGAGTTCAAAAATAAAGAGTAGCAAAATCAATAGACAAAAAATGCTTACTCACTTGGTGTGTCCGACATAAAAAAGTCAGAAATTCTCTCGCCGTAAATTTGCCAAAGTAAATAAATAAGACAAACGTTACCAACGAGTATGCCAACGAAAATCTTGAGCAGCAGGAACTGGAAGTCGTCAAAGACGAAATAAAGTGCGATATCCTGGACGAATTGAGGCAGGTCGGCCAATACCTTTTCCGAAATAAGAGAGCTTGCAGTCGGGGACAAGCTTGACTCCTTGTCGTCTACAAGAGGATCAGTGCTCGAATCCGAGGGTGGCGTGTCGCTGCTGAGGTTCGTGTCTGGCGTCAAACTGAGGCTCCAGATAACGACGTTCACGATGTCAGAGGTTAGAGCGACGAATGCTTCGACAAGTTTGCCGAACCACGTATAAGCTACCTCCAGTAGGCCGTTCATTACACAAGCTAATGATAAATTATTCCTGGTCTCTTTTCCAGGGTGACATTCTTTACTGCCCTTGCCTTTGTTTTCACCATTGAAGTAATTTTCACGCTAAAACGCACTGAGCGAAGATGTGGCTCGCTCGCAGCTGTGTTGTTAAGTACAGCAGACACTGCAATGACAGATAATACTTACAATTTACAATGAGGGATATTAAAGTGTTTACGATATGAGGAGATCTACGAAAAATCGGTCATACTTAGTGCTGGAGCCAGGTGGGTTCCCGCGGCTTTTTTAATTAAAAAGGTTCCACCCAAGTTTTTTTTACGTGTTGTGACCTGCTGAGCATGGTTTTCGATAGTGAATTGCTGTTAAATTTGCGCATAAATAGTTATTAACAAATTTTATAAACAAATTAGACAATTATAAAATTTCGGTAAAAAAAATATCTATCCGTATTATTTGGCACATTTTAAGCAAGAAAGGTCTTCTGCAACTTTTCTCTAAATGCCATAATTTTTTAGTAAAAAATTCACAAAGTTTTTAAAAATTAGAATTTTGCAATTTTCAACCGTTAATATCTCGATCATTAAAAAACTTTTTGCAACTCTGCCAGGCGTGAAATTTTTGTTAAACATTGCACTATAAGAATGCGTCAACTTTAGACTGGTAAACAAATTTATCTTTTAATGATAAGCTTTGAATTGTTAGCTTCTTGCCATGCCATCCATGGTCTGCATATGTGTGAAAATACGATGTACACTTGTGATTTGAATTAGTCTACCCAATTTCGTCTCAAATATTTGCATTCGTTTTACTAAATTAATAATGGTGGATCACTGCATGACTTTCAAATAAATAGTTGTTATCAAATTTGGTATATTTTATAATTTTCTTATTTGTTTATAAAATTTGTTAATAACTATTGATGTGCAACTTTTACAGCAATCCACCATCGAAAATCGTGTTCAGCAGGTCAAAACACGTAAAAAAAAAACTTGGGTGGAACCATTTCAATTAAAAAGGCCACGGGAACCAACCTGGCTCCAGCACTATCACTTACTGTGCCAAAAAACAAGTTAAATTTTTTTTGAAAGGCACATCTCGAACCATAGGGTAGGAATTCTTAAATCTGAGTGCATCGGGTGTACGCATTTTTTCATTTCAGGTATTCTAGTATCCCACTAAAGAATAAAAATACTTTGAACGAGCAATCGGAGTCTCATCCACATATGAAAAAGTTAATTCTGCAGGAAAACATGCAGAAAATTTTCAGGAAAATCTGCAGAAAATTATACAAGAAAAATTGCAGTATTTTCACCTGCAGTTTTTACTCTTTACCATTTTTAATAAATAATATTTAAATGTGATTTTTTTACTAGGTATATCAGCCAAAATTGTTGTTGTTATCAGCCATATGATAACATCAACACTGGGGAATTGAAGTACTTTATCTCAATTTTTTAAATTATTTTAAAATTTTAATTTTGTTCAAGGTTGAGCTAAAATACTTCAACCTTCATACGTACGTACGGATGATAACAACTTATGTGGCTGTTATACCTTATACCTTTGTAAAAAAAACCTATATTTTGATATTATTCATTAAAAAATGGTAAAAAGTAAAAATGGTAGGCGAAAACACTGCAGTTTGACCTGCAGAATTTCCTGCAGTTTCTGCACAAAAGACTGCAGAATTTTCTGCAGATTTCCCTGCAGATTTTTCCTGCAGAATTTTTTCATACGTGTCGGCTTGGAATATACTTTTTCCTACCTCGGGCACTTTTGCAACCCTGGTACACCCTCGGTAGGAAAAATAGGATTCGCCACTCATGTTGCTTCGCAAGCGCCCTCGGGCCCAGGGACCGCCCTGGAGAAATGCACATTTGTGACGAAAACAACTAATATTTTTTTAGCTATTTTTTATTTTGAACCCAAAATTTTTAATTTCGTGTTACGACTGCCTTTACACTTTCCATCATAAATTTCTCTATATGCGTAGCCAGTCCTTTGAAGAAGAAACATTGAAGTACTTATTGAACGGAGCTTTAATTTACTTTTTGAAATGTCCCAAAAAGTAGTCAGCATCAAAATTTATAAGCAATCAAAACTCGATGAAGCAGCAATATTCACGAATTTTTAGAATTTTGAGCTTTTTTAGTTTATACCTTTTGACCTTGACCATCTTTTCCAACGTTTGAAATGTAAAATGAAATTTACTTCAAGAGCTTGAATTTTCTTTTATAGAAGCGACTCTCTACGACTCTTGAAAGCAAACTCTTGAAAGCAAAGTTACCATGAAAATAGTAAAAATAGTTTACGTACTGTTTCCAAATATTATTATATGAATATTGAGTGCTTGTTACTTTTGACGCGCTCACAATGTTTTGGAACGATTGCAGAAAGAAATCAAAACTTGCCGAAGTTATCATGTTGACTGCAGCGAATTTATTACGCGAAGCTTTTAATTTAGTGAATCAAAATGTAGATACCTGGTCTAAGTGTTAGAGGTTCTTAAGATACACTTGAAAAAAAATTACAAGATTTTATAATGTTTTCCAGAAATACTTTAGAAAAGAAGTCAATACAAAGTACCTAAAATACTATATAATTCAAACCATAAAATCAAAAAATTTTCATATTAATTAACTACCACCAAAAATCTAGTTCACGGATTTCATCAAATCCTGGACTGACATTAGAAACGAAACTGATCAAGTTGCAGCAGTGTGTGTTGAAATGTTACGAGTTTTAGTAGTATCAGAACTTTCGAAAAAATTATTCAATACTGGAAGAACGAAAGTCGATCCGATAAAAGAGATATCGATGAATTGGAAGAAAAAGATTTTTAATTTTCTGTATCGTAACTTATTTTTTGTTGAAATTTTCTTTCTACTTTTTGAATAAATCACTGGGTTAATTTTAATTTACTTTGTATGGTTAGGGATACGATCTTAATTTACTTAATGGTAACAAAAGCTTTTCATGCGCTTGGAACTGAAACAGATGTGTTTTCTTTTACCAAAAATAAGTGCAAGATTAAGCTTATTACATTACAAAAAATATTTTTATTCTAGTTATTTCCCTCCTCCGTTGTAAAAAAATCTACTAGTTTCAACAAGTTTCAAAGACAACAATTTATATTTCTAAGAAGGCCTATCGTAGATGATTAAGTAATAGACTAAATATAAATAATAAAAAAAAAGCTTTTATTAGTTGAACTATAAGAGGTTAAAAATAATTTTTTTTAAGTCACTTGTGTATAGCTAGATACATAAATACATACAATTAAAAGTTTTGGGTGCTTGATTATAGGTCTCAAATGTTTGAGTTATTATAATAGAAAAGAAAAAAAGTTTTGATTAAAATACAAATGCACTTACTGTTTCTTTTAATATTTATACGTTAAGTACTTGCTTTTCAATTTAATCAAAATACTTGAAGAAATTATTTTGGATAATCTTGATATTCATCATAAATATGAAAAATTCGAAACAGTGTTTTATCTATAATATTCACTACAAATTAATTTTCCTAAAATGAAACATGAGCGTCAACATTATATCACAGGTGTGAAGCCGTCTTTAGTTTACCATAGGCATAAAATATACATAAAGTAAAACCATGAAAATGAAAAACACCACCAACGAGAAAGCTGAGGCGATTCTAAAATATTAAAGTAAACGTAAACATAAATCCTGCAGGATTGCTTCTGAAATTTTTTCTATTTAATTGCCATCATATATGTACACAAATAGAAATGTTGTACAATTGTTAAAGAAATTTGAAATATGGAAAATTTGTATGAGATTTTTGTTAAGTTGCTTTTAGAATATAATTTTTTTTTTTTTATAAACTTAAGTACCTTTCGATTATTATATAATGTTACGACAACTATGGGAATCGCATAAATGCAAATTACCTGAGAAGTATACATGATTTTTATAAATTTATTTGACTATTTTTTCATCACCCACGAATTAAAAATATTGTAGTTACTTTATTGGTGTATAGCTTTTCTAAAACACGTATTTTGCTTTGCAGGATACATCAAAGAAAAAACAATATGTTGAAACACACAGATAACGCTACGTCTCAGGTCTCAATTTTATAATTTATTAGTTCCTCATTAAAATCCACCAGATAGTATTGCTATTAAATTTCATCACGTTAACTATAATCATGCTACTGCTGAAATGATAATTACGGTTTAGACAATTCAAACTTAATGTTTTTTTAAGTATCATTTAAGTATCATGTTTTAAAAATCGTATTTCGTCGTGGCGTTTGTGTATGAATAAATTTAAAATTACCATTCAAATACTTACTGCAGTCAAAGTTAAAGGTAAACGAAACGAGTCAATGCATCACAAGTATTTCTCAGAAAAATATTTTTTTATTTTTATAGTAACGTAGAGACAGTAATCTGATTGAATATATATTTTTAATACAAATAACCGCTTGAAGACCAATTTTTTTTTTTTTTTTTTTTCCTCTTCTTTTCAATTGATTTACTTCAAAGTAATTATGGCACAAAAATTATCATCATAAGCGAAATAACGACTGTAACTAAAGCTAACTGTTGGCTCTTCGATGCACCAGCAGGAATGGAAGGCCACTTTGGCGCTGTACCATTCTTGTAGTACTGATAGTTTTCCATTTGAATATTCGGGAGTATGATAAGTTTATCTTTCTGTAAAGTGGTGATCCAAAGGTTTCCTTTATTGTCAATGGTTGGGTGCAACACATAATAATTATTGTAGTTGGAATCCTCTATATATTCGATTTTCTGCTGTAGCGTGTTGTTTTTTTAAATTCAATTCGTATATGGACACGTTGTTCCTTGCAGCAATTAGCATAATGCCAGTGTAACAGTAAGTACACTTTGTCGATAAATATATGTATATATATAATGTATATTACTTGAAAGTTTAAAAAAATATTAGTCAGTTCTTTTAGGAAGCTGGGTTAGCCGGGCATTCGGTATATCATCGAGAGTTTCTACCTTATCGGCTACCTTACTTTGATGAATTTCATTAATTATCTGCAGTTGTATAGCTATTTTCACCTAAAATAGCTGTGAGCAGAAGCATAAAGCCGGTACTTTGAAATTAACTGTAAATTTAAAGAGAAAAGTTGCAACGCGTGATCTAACTATCATTATACGCGTTGCGACTTCTCTCTTCTACAATTAATTCCAATGAATATGGGCTTGATGGGTACATGCTAACCATTTTAGGTGAAAATAGCTATGCAATCAATTATTGATGAGGATTCATGTGTAAAGTAAACGGTAAGGTAGATACTCCCAAGGATGTACTGAATACCCTCAACTTCTTTTTAAAAATCTTCCGCCAAGTTTGCTATTATGGGTAGTCCAAAAGGTTACACATTAGGATACCATTTTCATTCCAAAATTCTTCCTTAGGAATTTCTTAAAGGTTGGCCGACGGTTGATGAGACGGTCATGTTTAAAATGAATATGTATCATTTTTTTTTATGTTTCAATTATTGTTATTGTTATTAATCACTATTATTTTTTTCGACACATTTTATTTTCGGGGGGGGGGGTAAACTTGAATACAATATTTATTCAGGCTTTCTAAATATGGGGGCATTACTTGAATTTTCTTTTTAGTTCAGTAAACAAGGGACTTTTCATAGGGCCGTGGATGTATTATTCCTCACAAGACTATAGTATTTAGTATAGTTTATACTCGGTTTAAGAATATTTCGCAAATCCATGAACAAAGCTGCAGAAGAACGAAAAATGTTTGGTCAAAGAATCATGACGATCCAATATCGAGCAGTTACATTTTTCCAGGAACTGAGTGAAATGAATGAGAGACAGAACAATATACCTTATATATTTTTGACGAAATTAATTAGAACCGGAAAAGCAAGTAGAACAAGTCAAAAGTAGTCAGACCGACGAGGATGAACCATCCGTTTGTCAGCTTTTCGTGTATAATCGCATACTAAATCTGCTTCGAATATACTGCACGGTTCTCATGCAGAATCTCATCCCTATCTTTATTTCTTAGTGCTGATCTGAAGAGCTCGTCTGCTCGTGAGAGATAATATATATATAAATAGCTCTGAGCTAATCGCTCTTCTGTCTGTCTTCATATTTCACTATAATCAAGTTTTTTCGCATCAAACATTTTTTTAATGTTGAAAACTACATAGGATTCTTCATGGTAAACTGTGAGTGAATAAAATGTTCCTACCTCGGGCACTTTTGCAACCCTGGTGTACACCCTCGGTAGGAAAAATAGGATTCGCCACTCATGTGCATCCGACCAGGGGGGTCCCAACGGTCCCTCGGGTATTATTGCTTTTTAAGGATTTATACCGTAGTTAATAAGTAAAAATTTTGCAACAATTATGGTTGCACAAAGATTCCATGGAAATTACTTGGTTGCACGGGAATCGCGAAATAATCAAAGGCCGACGTCATGCAATTTCCGCGAAAAATCGCGTACCTATATTAATATTTCGTTTTCCACGATACATATTATCCACGTGTGTGGTGCGCGTGTCAATAAGTATCGGAAAATACTCGAAGCCCCGCAGAATAAGAGCGCGTTCAAACAGATATATGGACTCGCATTCTGTGTACACGCTCACGCGCACCTACCACCAATCATTATCAACGCGCACACACACCGACCTCCCTTTGGAAAAAAATCACCCGCTCGATTATACCCCCCTGCGTCTCCGCCCTCCTGAACTCCGCTCGATGAAACCCTAACCCAAAGCCCCCGACATCTCTGATCCCTCGAAAAAAAAAAAAGAACCAGCGCAAAAGCAGGGAGGAGGAGGAGGAGGAGGTCCACAGCGCGCGGCGCAATCACGCACTGGGCGCACGTGCCCCATTCTTATACGCATAGGTTATACAGCTGTATATAAGCACGTACAGCCGTGCCCGCGGGTACGTACATGCCGGAGAGAGCAGAGAGCAGAGCGCCCGTCACGGCGGCGGCCGATCGATTCTAAATCCAACGCCTCGTCCCCGATGACTCCCCCGGCGCCTCCCGCCCGACACACACACACACTTGTACACGCGACGACCCTCTTTTCGCCCCGCGCACCCCGTCTCCCTCTACGGGGGGGGGGGGGCGGCGCAGTCGGCGGCAGCGCTG